>PVJC01017222.1:0-32759 GCA_004026665.1 Murina feae
CTGCTGCTCTGAGTCTCAGACTCTTCTCTGGTTGTAGGATTTTCACTCAGCCAGCCGTCCTGTGGGTGCGAGTGGTATCCGTGCGTTCTTCTCGTGGTTTTTCTGAAATAGTTGTTCACAGCTGCATATACGGTGTCTACCCTATGCCGCCATCTTGTTTCTCCCGAGCAGACAATACTTGTTGAAGGTTTGGATTTTGGAGTTAAGAGGACAAGAAGGGAGTATCAAGAATGATGCTACATGTTTGGCTGGGCAACTGGTTGCCGGGTGATGGCATTCATTGATGTAGGGGACTCCTGGGATGAGCCAGGTTTGCAGGGAAAACATCTCATTTTAGATATGATGAATGTGAGTTATCATTGTGACATGCCAAGTAAAGATGGCTAGCAGGCAGTTTGGCACTTTCTGGGGGGTTGGGGGGAAGAAATCATGGCTAAAGACCTAGATTTAGGTGTCAGGACACAGATGGAAATTGAAGACATGGGAGTTACTGAGATGACCAGGGAGCTTGTGCAGTGCTGAGGACACCCCAGAAAGTGCAGTGTCTCCGACACCAGGGGAGAAGACTGACAGAGTGAGAGTGGGCAGCAGAGTTCAGTGCGTTTGAAGGTTAAGTACATAAACATCAAATCCTGGCCTTTGTGTTTAATTAAGCCGTCGAAGAATTAAAGATTGAGCCAAATGGAAAATTAGCCAGGCTTTATTGGGAGCAAATGGGTGAGTTCACCAGTCCCGGGAAGGGAGAGGGGTCAGTGGAGCCGCATCCGGACCGAGTCCAGGCGCATTTTTAAGGCCTGGGGCAGGTGGGTGAGGAGAGGGGTTTGGTATGAGGGAGTGGTCCGCAGTTCACCGACCTGTAACTTTCCAGTCTTGCCCAAGACCCCCCCAGGCATTGCTGGCGCCAGGGAGCTATGGTTGAGCAAGCAGTTTCAGGACCTCAGCATTGTTTCAGGAGTTGATCATTGTTGCTGGTTTCTGGTCTGGGCTGCACCTGGGGTTGGGGGTGATTTATGGCTTTTCCCCTCGGGTGAATGCTTGGACACTTTGGACTTAGTGGAGGCCATTGGTGACCTGTAACTGCAGCTTCAGTAGAACGATGGTGCAGGAGCCGGGTGGCGAAAGCTTGCGATGAAGAGGAGAATAGAGAGAATAATAGCTGGATGGATGTGGATGAAGAAGCATTTCAAAAATACAGAAGAGCATTGACTTGAGGCTGTGTACATGCTTTTGGGAAGCAGCTGCTGGAGGGCAGGAGCAAATGCTGCAGGAGGGAGAATGGCTGGACAGGACAGCAAGGCCTGGAGAAGAAGGGGCCTGGAGCCCAGGCAAGGGGGACAAGGCACTCCTGGCCATGGAAGAGAGGGGTGGGAATCCATTCCACTTTAGTAACAAGAAAGAGGGGAAAGATGTATGAGGTTGCAGATAAGTTCATAGATTTGGCAGCAGAAAATTGAGAAGATAAATGCCTAATAAAAATGGCATCTTTTCTTTTCTCTCCTTATGAAATCAGACCAAGGTCAGGGTAGGAAATTTGGAAGCAGTAAAAAGCAGGTTAGGAATAGCCATGACTTAACATAGGAGTATTTAGAGATACAAAGACTCAGAAAAAAAAATATGGAAAATTTTAGAAGAAAAAGTATTTTTTCCCAATTATTTGAAGATAAACCAAAGTGGTTTTCAAAAAAAAAAGTGTTATTTTCTAATTTCTGTGGCCCTCTTAAAAGTATTGACTCACTTTCCCTCTGGCTGGGCATGCCCTCCTACGGGAAGTGTGTGGTTCAGTGGTGGCTGCGGCTCCGTGGATGGTTCTGTTGCAGAAAGACCAAATAAACTAAGCGATGCTTTGAAGAGGTGGAGAAATCACAGTTTTAATAACTCGCGTGGACTCTGTGGGGTCGTCTCCAAACCCAGAGTGCCCACAACAGACAAAGACCTTGCCTTTTAACTGCCCCTCGAGTTCATTGATTTACAAATATACTCCCCTCCTCCCCCCTTACCACAGGACAGGGCTTTGTTCCGTTTAATGGCCTAACATTCCTTGCAAAACCGGTCTTCCTCCTCAGTTCAAGAACACAGCCATGTCCCTCAGCTTTATTTACACAAGAAGGACCTGGGCTCTTGCTTTATGTGTGGTCACAGTGGTCTGTGGCCTGTCTGCTGAAGTACAGACCCTCCTCCTGTCTGCCAAGCCCCACCTGCCTGGATGATCAAATCCAAACCCTTCCCTTGAGGCTGACCTAAGGGGAGAAGGCGGGGTCATTAGCTGGTCCTCCTGGCCACCAAGTGAGGAGGGGGCCTGCACAACTGGAGGAGGGTATGGTGGGGAGAAGCAGGCTGGGAAACTGTGAGTAAGGGGGTTCTGGGAGGGAGAAGGGGTGCCTGCCAGAAGAACAGAGCAGAATGGCAGAGTAAATAGAAAGTCCCAAAGCCGAAGCCACTCACTTGCTCCAGCTGTCAAGAAGGGGAGGAGAAACCCTGTGGGACTGGAAGAAGGGAGGGAGCTGTTAGGATGTTATTTAAGGGCCAACTTTCTTGTCCTTTCTTCCTGCGTCCTTTTGAGGAAGTACCCTAGAGACACACAGAGCCAGCCTCTGCTAGGACACCTCAGAAGGGGACCTCAGGTAAGCAGCTGGCCCTCTGGCCAGCATAGGCTTAGCCCCGCACCCAGAGGCTCCCCAGAGCCCACTGTGTCCATCCCCTGAAGCTAGGTCCATCAAGCGGCTGTTGGGAGTGCCAGGGGCTGGGGTCTGAGGCAGCCCCACTTGAACCATTGCCTGTTCTTGGCCCCTAGCTCCACACCTACCTGGCCCTTCTGAGCAGGACTTCTCTCGAGTACCCCATGAAGCTTTCTTGAAGACACTGCTTGTTAAGAAGGCCACCCAATGGGAATGTGGGGATTGGGATCTTCTTCAGGGGAGCAGGCTAAGAAGAAGGGGCACAAAAGTTTGGAGGGAGAAGGAGGTAGGGCTGCGTCACCATATGGGAGCTGAACTTGAGCACCTTCCCCTCCCTCGACCTGGGAGAAAGGGGTGTACAGGCGTTCAGATCTCTGCTTTAGGGGTTCTCTCTCTCAGCTGGTAACTGCATCGTTGCATAGTTCTGTGCTGTGCTCCCCTAAGCCCTCCCTCCCTCGGGGACCCAGGCATCCCCTTGCTATTTCCCACCAGAGGTCTGCTGTTTCCTGCCTTCTTCCCCCCCCCCTTCCTGCCTCCCTCATTCACTAGGTATTTATGGCTGCCTGTTCCGACCTTATACTGCCAAACAGTGCTGTCTTCTTCCAAGACCAAGCACCTCAGAAGTGATTCTCTTGTTTCCAGCTGTGTTGCCTTTGCTCAGCATGTTCTGGAACAGTCTCTTCTAGTTGCCTCTATAACAGTGGCTCCTCATCTTGGAGGGTGTGCCTGTTTTTTCAAAATAGCAAATCACCAGAAGTCATGATTGGATGATCCAGGTGATCAAGGGACGCTTCATGGGGGACAGAAACAAGGTCTCCCTTCATTTGGTCAGTTGATCAACAAGTACTTTTGGGGCCCTGGCAGTGAGGTGTGGTGTTCACACTGGCTCTCTGCCTGCACACACTCCAATGGAAGGGAAGTGGACTTGGAGCGAGGGCAGTGCCTGCACCGCTGACCAAGTAAATGAGAGAATGGGCTACTTACAGCCCTATCTAAGACTGCACTGTGCCTCTCTCTCTCTTGCCCAAACTCTCCATCTTCTATCCTATATTCCTTGTGATCCTGGAGCCAAAGCAGGTACCACCTTTCACATCCTGCCCTGTTTGCTTCCAAATTTTATTGCGCTGGACCCTAACTGCCACTAGACCAAAGCTCCCCAAGGCAAGAACCCTTCTGTCTTACTCCCTGAGTTATCCCAAGTGCCCAGACCACAGCCTGGCACACAGGGGGGCCTCAATAACTATGGGTTGAATTAAATTGCAAACACGCATGCTTGGGAAGACACCACTTACCTGCACATGGTTGTCTAAATTTATTCTCCAAAGTCTATATGAAGTGGGCGTGAATACATGCACAAGACAGTAAACATTTCTTATAAACATTTCCTACGTTTCTTACAAAATATTGCTTTAGGGGCAAGAAAAAAAATCTTGCTCCCCAAACCTGTTACATTTTTTCTTCTTTCTTCACATCAGCCCCCTTTCTTCTGCTTTCCATATGCTTTGACAAATCTCCCCAAGATCCTCGGGGAACTCTACTCCGTCGTTAGACTACCCATCACTGCCACTTCTCAGTTTTTATTTATGTGAAACCCAAAATGTGCTGCTGGAGTGCTATCACACAGTTATGTCTGCGTCTCTATTTTTAATCCTTGTGTCAAATGTAACTGGCTACTCATTCCTTTTCTGTGTGTCCTTTTTTCCCCCAAGGACTCGAGAAACTGAAAATGACGGAGACCCCCAAGCCCACCTTTCGAGGCAGGAGAGCTGTGCCCCTCAACAACTCCAATGCTGAAGAGAACAACCTCCCCACTGAGGAGCTGCAGGGCCTGTTGCCCCGAAGCGGCCACCCGCAAGGTACAGGCCCCTCTGGCCCTCCTCCCCGCAGGCTCAGCACCCTCTGTCTCCCACAGAGCATCTCTGCTTAAAAAAAAAAAAAAGGGGGGGCCTCCGAAATCCTCTTCTGAGGGGTCAGATCATTGAAGACCTGATTCTTGTCCCAATTCTGCCACTGAACAGCTTTATAATGTCAGGGACTAGGAAGCAAGGGCACCTGCTTAGCAGGGGTCTCTTCCAGCCCCACCACTCTGTTTTTAAGAATGTTCTCCAGCTGGAAGTTTCCACTCCCAAATATTGCTGCTGTTTTGATTGTCTGGCTTGCGCCACCCTCCTTCTCCCCCGCCCTCCTCCCTCCTCCACCCACTGCTGTGAATTTCAGAGCTGGCGAGAGAGCCAGCCTGACAGTAATGGAGATGGAAGCCCTCTATTTCTCTCCAGAGCAGCCCGGAGGGCAGGCGAGGCAAGCTGCTTTCCCTGCTCTGGCCCTGCCGATCCCCAGGGACCTGCTCTGGAGCAGCAGCCAGCAGCTGACCTCCCCTCAGCCTGTCAGCTGTGACAGGGCCCAGGTGCCGCTGGTGGCTTGGTGGCACAGACACCATTCTCTTGGGCCAGGCCGGGACATCAGACCCTTGTTCCTGAATGGCATCTAGCAGGGAGCACTTTCTGTCAACAGCACACATGTACCAAGACCCACTTTTGCTGCTGAGGGTGCTCTGTGCCTGGTTCCCCCGAGGGGTAAACACCCACTTCCTGGGGTAGGCGCCCATTGTCACCCGGGGGCTGGGTGGTTAAGCCACCTCCTCAGAAAGCCCAGCAGTTGAAAGCAAAGGAAAGCACAACGGTCATTCCCATAGCCCAGAAGGTCAGACGCCACCTGACTGAGCCACCCTCATGTCCAGATGATTTGATATCCAACTGTGAAAACAGAGAGATCGCCAGTACCATCCATCAGGTACCATCCAAATTTGGAGGAGGGTCTTACAGAACAGAGAGCATCTTTCGCTGGGTAGAGGAACCACGCCAAACTTGTAAACTTGTAGTTGTGAGCTCTCTCTCCCAGCGAGGGGCCACTCTCTAAATCTGCATCATTAGAGCCCACAGAACTGAGTTTACAAGGACTGCTGCTCAGCTCATCTAAGCCCCCAGGTTATAGGTTAGGAAACAGAGGCCAAAGCTAGAAATAGATGTTCAACTCCTTCACTGCCCAGAGCAGGAGTCTTTTTGTTTGTTTGTTTTTTAATGCAAATAAGTTGGAAAATGTACTGATGCCAAATTATCAAGCAGGTTACCTTGATGGATTCAGTTTTCTAGCAAAATTCCCTTCTGGCAGTGAAGCCTGTGGGCTCGGGGCACGGTGCAGGAGAAGTGGCAGAGAACAGAAGGGGAGGCTCGGACCCATTGCTGAGCACTGTGAGCTTGCACAGAGGCAGTGAGGGAAGTTCCTGTTCCACAGCTGCCACTTGCTGCCCTGGGACTCAGGGCCAAGTCATGTAAATGCCCTAACCCCAGTGTCTCCTTCAGCAAATGGAAGCAACTTCACAGTTGTCATGAGGATCAAAGGGCCAGTGTCTGTGAGAGTCCCTGACCCACAGTGCATGACCAGAAAATGCTCACTGGTTTAGAATGTCAGTTAGCACACCTGCCCGGTTCCTAAGGGGAATGTGTACAGCATACTCTCCTGTATATCTGAAATTGGAACAATATGTTGTCAGTGAGAAATCAAAACGGCCAGAGAACTTGAGCACGGAGGTCAATTTAAAAGAAACTAGTTTTACTGGGTTTGTTTGTTTGTTTGTTTGTTTGTTTGTTTTTGGAGGCAGAGGTGAGAATTAATTTGAACTAAATTATTTTGAAAAAAAATCTGTCCTTACTTGCTTGATAGTCATATGTCCACAACCAAGTGACATTCTGGGACAGTTTTACAGACCCTGGCATAGGAGTGAGAGTTCCCAGTGACTATACAATGAACAGCTGATGGCTTGAGAATTGAATGACTCAGCAGCCCTGGAATCATTATAATCCTATTATTAGTAACAGCTTCCAGATTTCATAAACATGCACCCATTTACCATTTCTCACACAGACAAGCTACGTGCTACATGCTATGAGGGTACCCACAAAACAAAATAGTAAGTCCCAGATGAGTAAGACAGAAAAAAAATAATAGTATATTTTGGTCATTTGACCAAGTAAATCTATTTCCTAGTTATCTTTTGCATTTCAAGTTTCTGTTTAACTATGCTAAAAAAGGCTTTTCTGGCAATAAATATGTCCATTTCTCCCCATGTGTCTAAATGCCATGTGTTAAAAATGCCATTTCCTTGCAGTCCACCCAGTGGCCACTAGTGGCTCCAAGAGTACTTTCATCTCCCTGACTCCCTGTCTGATCATGAAATAAATGAGGAGAGAGGGCTTTGGCTCCAGGCACGCAAAACCCTAAATCAGACCCTCTCGCCTCATTTATTTCAATGGAAACTTTTTTCCAAAGTGTTCCTTAAGCGAGCTGCTCTTGTGTAATTGACTGAGAAAAGCAGACAAGCAAGAGGAGAAAGGGCGGAGAGGGGATAGAGGGAAGAGATGGCAGATTTTAATAATCCTACGGCAGTCAGTGTATAAAATATATACTGAATGGGTATGATACCTTTAATTCACAGCTTGCATAATTATTTGCTAAGAATTATTTTAGCCTATAACTCAAATGTATAGACTTAAGTAAGTTTTCTCCCATACCATAGCACAATATTTAAGAAAAATTGAAATATTTGAGGTGACGATGGAACCTTGGAAGTGGGATCAGCCAGGGTGTTTGATGTCCTTTGTGTTTCTAAGGATCCTTAATGCCCCCCTTTGAACTCAGTTATAGCTGAGAAAAGTATGTGAAAATCTCCTTAGATTGTTGGAATTTGCATCTATTTCTAATAGACTGTTCTGTATGCACTGCTGGTGTTTCTGAAAAAGCACTCCATAACCTTCTTGTCTCAAAGGTTATTTTAGCAAGAGATGCAGTATTCAGGATCATAACCTTATATTCTTGGGCTTGTTTGACTCTGTATTATTAACAATAGGTGATCATTTGCAGGAGTAAACATAACACTAATTTGACAGGTCTAATGCACTGAATTCAAACTGGAAAGCAAGCCTAGACCTATTTTTAAAAATCAAATGCAGGCAGAATCTAGTATTTATTAGCTTAATGAGGTCTTGTGTCTTTCTGAGCATTTCTTCCCTCCCACTACTCCACGCCAGAACTAAATCAACTAGTTAACTGGTTAATTATCAATCAGCCCTTTGTGCAGAGTAAACCTCTCTGGATTCAAGGTGATTGAAAAAAACAAGAAAGGCATTCACAGTGTGGTTAAGGAATAATGTTGCATAGAAACAGTTTATCCTTTCATTTGGTTTGAGGAAAACCACTTAGTGATGACCACCTATGTGTCAGGAGCTGTGCTACACTCTCTGGGGTCACAAAGACAAGTAAAACAGTCCCTGTTCTCAAGCATCTCTCCATCTAGTCTATGAAACAAGTTAAAAGAATGACTACTAGTGTCAGTGGAGAGGAAAGGAGGATGAGAGAGATAAATAGGAGTGTTCCAGGTAGACAAGTGCATGGGATTCTATTTATAGCAGAGGGAACAGTATTTGTCAAGTAATGAGGACAAGAGAGGGAAGATGAGCCTGGGACAAATAGGCAGGCAGCACACCGTGATGGGCTTTGAAGACTTGACTTTTCCTCCTGCTTGCAAAGGACTCTGAATAGTGGAATGGCATAATCAGAATTACGTTTTATAAAGGGAAAGCTCATGGTGAGGAGAAACTGGAGGGGAGATGCATTTAGAGGCTGTTGAGATACTTTGGGATAGAAAGAAATTGACTAGAGGGCTTTTAGCCGCTGGAGAAGATGTTAGCCTCATTTCTCTTATTCTAGCTTCCTCTGAGCAGTTGAGCATTTCTTATACATTCTAGGTACAGGACATTTTTAATAGCAACATCTAAAAAACAAGATGATTAAGAAAATGTTTTAATCAGTCTATTTAATGATACTATAATGGCTGTCCAAAAGAAATAGGGGAAAAAAAACCTTTATTTCGTAGTTCTCACAATAAACAGACCATCTTCCTCATGGGCAGTATGTATGCCTATCATGTGATAATAATATTAAAAAGATTGCAGGGAGAATTCAATTCACTCAGGAATTCTGAGGATATGAACCTAAATATTTAACTTATTTCAAGATTCCATCTGTGACAGGTATAATCATTTTTGGAAGAACATTTGTATAACCAAAGGAGAATATAACCCACTTTTTACATATTAGGGAAAGGGTGGGGGGACAGGGAGGCAGCTGGCTCATAGGAAGAGATTATTTTTTAACAATCCATTTTCTGATGTGTTTAAAATTAGGCTAAATTGTGGTAGGTAGACTTCTTGAAAGCTGTCACTTTGAAAGAGTGAGCTGCCAAGTTTCCAGCTATAATATTTCTCTAAAGAAACAAAAAAGTAACTTAGTAATGAGTTGGCCCATTTTGCCAGGAACTTGGCTTGAACAGGGAGAAGCAAATTAATTTCCTGTTTGTGGCAAATGGAGCTTGGATGATGAGATGGCTCTTTTGGTTCAAACTACATTTTGTTAAGCAATAAACAAAGCAAAAATCAATATGCCGGCTTAACCAATGTATATTGAGTACCTCCTCCATGGGAAGGGACAATACTAAGAAAAACGAACAATAGGAAAACACTGACATTTGTAGACCTGTGCTTGACTTGATCCCTGGATGACTGTCCAGACTCTGGAGTCCAGAGCAATGAAAGAAGTGTTGTTTAATCAGTGGTATTGGGGACTTGGGCTCACTACCCAACATTGGGGCAAACCCTAGTAAATCTATAGACCTCTTAGGAGATGACACTGGAAGAAGGGCAGGCTGGCTGCCACGTCTTCTCCTCCTAGAGAATAAACCGTGTGCCTTATAAGTTCCACTACAGGCCAGAACACTGTGTCCTTAAACTCTTGACTTCTCAGTGTAGCTTTTAAGCTTTCATAGTTCAGTCTTTTTATTTTTAAATAGAATGTTTTTCTTAGCTTAAATGATCTTAATCATGTTTAAGAGATTATCTAGAGACATTTTATTTACCATTGCATTTGTTTTTCCCCTATTTAAAGGACCAATGTGATTTCCTATGATTTTTTTTTCTTTCTTCCTGAAGGCATTGAAAGGAGAAAATTATTCCATCTAGCTATAAACATTCAGGAAAAGAAAAGGAAGTCTGTGTGCTCAGAAAACGTTATTTTCTCATTTAGTCCCCACACTACCACCATTTTTCAGATGAGAAAACTGAGGCACAAGAAGTTTATATAACTTGTCCAAAATCACAAAGATAGTAAAAGTCAGAGTTGGGATTTAAGTCCAGGAAGTCTGGCTCCAGAATCCATACTCTTGTCCACTATCTATTCCATCTCCTAATAATAACAATAGCTACATAATAAAAATTGTTGATAATTTACCTGCTGCCAGACTATGTTAAGCACTTTACAACATGTTTTTCACTTGATAAATTTTTTATTGTTGACAATATTACAAAAGTCCCCCATTTACCCACTTTGCCCCCCTCCACTCACCAATCCTATGAGATACTCTGTTGCCTTTTTAAATATAAGAAAACTAGGCTCAAAAACATTAAATAACTTTTTTGAGGTTGCACAATTAGTAAATAGTGAAGCATCTCCCAAAACATGTTCTGCAAAATACTCCACAAAATAGTTTGCCTGGTCACTTAGATTTGGAAAACATTGTACTTGTAGAACATTCACAATGTACATTAGCATGTCAAAGTCCCCCATAAACCCCACAGGAATCCAGCATTTCCCAAACTGCTTTAACCACCATGGAACTCTTACTTATCCCACTACCTGTCAATAACCCATAGAACTGTCCCTTTCCCGCTCTACCTCAGGGGTGGACCGAGGCACTAGATATTAGCAGGTTCACTAGACTCGGGTGCAGAACTAGAAGGTCAGGTTTCTGTGTGCAATGAGAACTAGAACCAGTGAGAGGTAGATACCAAAAATATATTTGAATTTCCCTCTCCAGCTTTATGTTTCCATGTAGGCAGAGCTGCTTGGGAAACCAAGGCAGCAAGCTAACCTGCTCATTCCTCAGGGGCATATTATCATGGGGATGGGGATGGGGAGAAGTGAGGTAAATCCTGGCAGTACTGCAGAATCAGAGCATTCATTCTCTACAGGCAGACTAGACTTCCCATCCCTCACATGACTTAATCAGCATTTATATTCACATCTTGAATGCCAATACAAAATAGCACACTTATAACAGCCTCTCAGCTGACCTTCTGCCTGTCATCATCCAATCTGTCTTCCAGGCTGCCACCGAAAGTACTTTAAATGTGTATAATCATGACCATTTGCAACTTCAGATTCTTCCATGGATGGCAATACAATTAAAGTGCAAACTCCTACCGAAGTCTACAAGGCTTGTGGGAGCAGCTCCTGCCTACTCTGCCACTGTGATCCCACTACCACGCTTCAGGCAACCAATCTTTCCAATTCTTAAGTAAACCAAGTGCCCTCTTGCTTGTCTTCACTCATTCTCTTCTCTCCCTGAAACATTCTTCTCCCCACCTCTTTCTGTCTGCATAACTCACTCATCTTTCTGACCACTGCTTATACCTCACTACTTCTAGAACGCTTCCTTAACCCCCTTTAGTCTGGGTTAGCGGCTGTCCTATTCCGCCAGAATCCTCCCTCACCCAATATCCTGAACTTCCTTTATCAGAGTATCCATGACATGTATCAGAGCTATCTGTTTACTTTTAGTGTCTACCACTGTGCTTGTATTAGTTAGGTCATGACTTAATCAGCCTTTATATTCATGTCTTGAATGTCAATATAAAATAGCACATTTATAACACACCTGGAGGACAGGAAGTTGGAAAGGATATTAAATACATTGAATACATACTTAGGGTCTCAAATTATTTTAAGAACTTGGAACAATTAACCACATTTAATACAATGGAATATAATATTAGTGTATGTAAAACCTTAAAAGTGAGCTAAAAGAGAGAAAACAATTGCATAAATAGATGTAGCTAAATAGCAATGTAATTAAGTGACTTCTAAGAGTCTGGAATGAATTTTAATCCACTACTGGTAAAAATTACATCAGAATGTGCTTTTAAGGCTTTTGCTTCACCAGATGCTTAATGTTAATCAACAATATAAGAGTATTCAAAACACTAATGATAGCTTGGCCTAAACTAGTAGAAACATACTATTTCTTTTGACAGATGTAAAGGTCTCACTGTTTTTCATTTAGAGAATAATATACTATTTATTTATTTTTAAAATTTAATTAAATTTAATATTTTTCATCACCATTTATCCTCTCTATACCCTCTTCCACCCTGCACAATCATCACACTGTTGTCTGTGTCCATGAGTGAAATAAGCCAGTCAGAGAAAGACAAGTACCATATGATTTCACTCACATGCAGAATGTAATGAACAAACTCAAACTGAACTAACAAGAGAAATAGAGACGGACTCATGGAGAGCATGCTGACAGCTCTGGGTGTAGTGGGGGAGACAGGGGTGAGGAGGGATTGAACAATAAAGAAAAAAATAGAATATATTTAATTCTAGGGAAAATACCACAAGAGATCCCATCTAATAAAAGAGTAATATGCAAATTAACCATCACTCCCTCACTCAGTCACAAAGATGGCGGTGGCCAGGGAGCTAGAGTGAGCAGAAGGCTTGGTTGTCTTCAGCAATGGAAGAAGCCAAGCTTTCCGCCTGCCAGCATAAGCTCGGTTCAAGGCTACAAAGTTTCAATTATAGAAGTTAAATAAATCCCAGATACCTAGTTCCAGCCCTTGGGCTTGGCCAGACTGCAAACAGCCCTCAGTCCCTCACCCAGGCTGGCCAGGCACACCAGTAGGGACCCTCACCCTGAAGGAGCTGTGGCCAGCCTGAAAACAGCCCTCAGCCCCTCACGAAAGCTGGCCATACCCCCATGGGGTGAAGGTTCCCACTTGGGGGCTTGACCAGCCTGCAAATAGCCCCCCACCCTAGTGGGGACCCTCAACCTGAAAGGGGTGAGGCCAGCCTGAAAACAGCCCTCAGACCCTCACCCAGGCTGGCCAGGCACCCCAACATGGCTCCCACCCTGATCTGGGACAAACCAGGACAAACCAGGTGGCCCCCACCCATGCACCAGGCCTCTATCCTATATAATAAAAGGGTAATATGCAAATTGACCCTAATAGCAGAACCACTGGGAATGACTGGTCACTATGACACACACTGACCACCGGAGGCAGACGCTCAATGCAGGAGATGCCCCCTGGTGGTCAGTGCACTCCCACAGAAGGAGATCTGCTCAGCCACAAGCCAGGCTGATGGCTACCAGCACAGTGGTGGTGGCAAGAGCCTCTTCAGCTTCCTCAGCAGCGCTAAGGATGTCTGACTGCAGCTTAGGCCTGCTTCCTGCTGGCAAGTGGACATTCCCTGAGGGTTCCTGGGCTGTCAGAGGGATGTCTGGCTGCTAATTTAGGCCTGACCTCCTGGGGAGTGGGCCTAAGCCAGCAGGTGGACATTCCAAGGGGTCCCAGACTGCAAGAGGGCACAGGCTTGGTTGAGGGATCCCTCCCCACTGAGTGCACAAATTTTTGTGCACTGGGCTTCTAGTAAATTTATAAAATTGAATATATATCCAGAACAGAGCAATGAGTAAAAGATATGGAAATTATTTCTTAAGGAATAAAGATATGAAGAATGCTTTACTTAAATGAAACCTTACAGTGGTCTTTAACCTTGGAGTGCCAGATAAAATGAATAAATGTATTCTATATTTATCCAGAAGTCAGAACCAGGATCCATGGTTAAAAACATACAGGGAAGCAAATGTCAGTTGATCCTAAGAGGATTTTTTAGATAATTAGATTTATTTAAAAAATGAACTGGGTACATCTAAAATACTTGCAACAATAAAAAAAAAGAACTATTTTCTATGTGAGGTAGTAGGTTCCCTGTTCAGGTGGAGGCTAGAGGCCTAATTATTAGGGTTTTCAAAGAGATATTTTATGTAGTATATAGCAGGTCTACCAGATGGTCTACAAAGTACTTTTGCTCTCTAAGATTTTGTGAAGCTAAAATATCAATGTATTTTTCCCATTGTTGCTGAAGAATAAAGAGCTAATTAAACTCCACTTATGAGTAATTAGGATATTTATATTGTTTGAAAAAGGAACATTATTAAAAACACAGTTTAAAAAAAGAGAACCAGGTGAATTGATTACTACGGTCATTTTAAACTGGGAAATTTATGATTTTGCAGCTCTTTCTTTCCTTTTATCTTAATTAAAGTATACTTGACATACAATATTATATTACTTTCAAGATAGTGATTTGACATTTGATATCTCTCAAAGTGATCATTACAATAAGTCTAGTAACCATCTGCAGGAGTCTTTATGATATAATGACTATATTCTTTATGTACATTATATACCCATGACTTACTTATTTTATAACTGGAAATTTGTACCTCTTAATGCCATTCACCTTTTCACAGATACCCGCACTCCCCTTCCCTCTGGCAACATCAGTTTGTCTTTGTGTCTCTGAGTTTGTTCCTATTTTGCTTTGTTTGTTCATTTGTTTTGCTTTCTTTAACTTCACATGTACATGTAAGTGAAATCTTACAGTATTTATCCTTCTGTCTGACTTATACCAATAACCATAATATTCTCTAGGTCCATTCATGTTGTTACAAATGGCAATATTTTATTCTTTTTATGTCTGAGTAATATTTCATTCCATTTCATATATATACTAAGGGCCCAGTGCACAAAAATTTGTGCACTCGGGGGGGGGGGGTCCGTCAACCCAGTCTGTGCCCTCTCACAGTCTGGGACCTCTCGGGGGATGTCCACTTGCTGGCATGCCTGGCCACCCTGGGTGAGGGGCTGATGGCTATTTGCAGGCTGACCAAGCCCCCCAGGGGAAACCCTCACCCCATTGGGGTGTGGTCAGCCTGAGTGAGGAGCTGAGGGTTGTCAGGCTGCCCACAGTCCCTTCAAGGTTTGGTTCCCTACTGGGGTACCTGGCCATCTTGGGTGAGGGACTGGGGGCCATTTTCAGGCTTGACCACATCCCCTTCAGGGTTTGGGTCCCTACTGGAGTGCCTGGGCAGCCTGGGTGAGGGGCTGAGGGCCATTTTCAGGCTGCCTACAGTCCCTTCAGGGTTTGGGTCTCTACTGGGGTACTGGGCCAGCCTGGGTGAGGGGCTGAGGGTCGTTTTCAGACTGCCCACAGCTCCCATTGACCCAAAGCCTCAGTGAGGCTGGCTGGAATCAGGTTTCTGAGGTTTATCTATCTTCTATAATTGAAACTTTGTTACCTTGAGTGGAGGCCTAGGCAGGTTATGAAGCCTCCTGTTTGCTTTAGCTATGTGGCTTCTATAATTGAAACATTGTTGCCGTGAGCAGAGGATCAGCCAGCATAGGCAGGCAGTTGCAACGAAAGCCTACTGTTTGTTCCAGCTCTGAGGCTGCCGGCCTTCATCTTGGCTGAGTTAATTTGCATATGGATACTCTGATTGGCTGGGGGAATGGCTTGGCTGATGGATATGGCTTGGATTGTTCAGAGTGACAGTCAATTTGCATATTTCTCTCTTATTAGATTAGATACTAGGGGCCCGGTGCACAAAAATTTGTGCACTCGGGAGGTCTCTCAGCCCTACCTGTGCCCTCTAGCAGTCTGGGACCCCTCTGGGGATGTCCACCTGCTGGCATGCCTGGTCAGCCTGGGTGAGGGGCTGATGGCTGTTTACAGGCTGGCCAAGCCCCCCAGTGGGATCCCTCATTCCATTGGGGTGTGGCCAACCTGGGTGCGGGTCTGAGGGCCGTTTTCAGGCTTTCAGGCTGCCCATAGTCCCTAAAGGTTTTGGGTCCTACTGGGGTACCTGGCCAGCTTGGGTGAGGGGCTGATGGTTGTTTGCAGGCTGGCCAAGCCCCCCAGTGGGGTCCCTCATCCCATTGGGTGTGGGCTGTTTTCAGGCTTTCAGGCTGCCCACAGCTCCCTTTGCCCCAATGTCTCAGCAAGGCTGGCTGGGAGCAGGTTTCTGGGGTTTATTTATCTTCTATAATTGATACACTGTTCCTTTAAGCTGAGGCCTAGGCAGGTAACGAAACCTCCTCTCTGCTTCAGCTTGTAGCTTCTATAATGAAACAATGTTGCCCTTAATAGTCAGGCCCAGCCTGCTGTTTACTTCAGCTCCCGAGGCATCTATAATTGAAACATTGTTGCAAATATGTTGTTGCCTGGAGTCAGGAGAAAGCCAGCTGACCTGCAAACAGTTTAACTCCTGCTGCAATGGAAGCTGCCTGTTTACTCAGCTTCGGCCTCCATCTTGGCTGGGTTAATTTGCATACAGTTGCTCTGATTGGCTGGTGGGTGTGGCTTAGCCATCCCAAAGAAACGGTCAATTTCAATATTACGCTTTTATTAGATTATATATATATATATATGTATACACATATACATATATATATGTATGTATATACCATAACATCTTCTTAATGTATTCATCTATAGATAGACACTTAAGTTGCTTCCATATCTTGGCTATCTAATCTAATAAAAGAGTAATATGCAAATTAACTATCACTTCAAGACAAAGATGGTGGCGGCTAGGACAAGATGCTTGCATGGTTGCCATGGTGATGACGCAGGCACTCTGCCCCAGCCACTGGAAAAGGGCCTCTGGACCTACTTGGTTGCTGCTGCCACTGGGGTGCCAGGCCCCCTGCAGGCCGGGTATCTGCACTTCAGACCCCAGCGGCCAGCACCCCAGAAGCTATGAGCCCCGCCTTGGTGCTGGGGCCACTGGGGTCCAAGGCGTGGTCACCCAGCCTGCAGGGGGCCCGGCACTCCAGCAGCTCCAAGCCCTGTGGCTGTGGAGGTGCTGGGGCCACTGGGGTCGGAGGAGCAGAGACAAAGCCCGCAGGGGACCTAGCACCCAGCAGCCCCAAGCCCCGCCTCAGCGCTGGGGTTGGGGGGGCAGAGACACAAACCTTCAAGTGGGCCCAGCACCTAGCAGCTCCAAGCCCCAGAGCCGCGGAGGCACTGGGGCCACTGGGGCTACAGCAGAGACACAAATCTGCAGGAAACCTATGGAAAGGGAGATAAACTATCATAACTGTATCGTCTTTTCCACAAGATGAGAAAACTGACTCTGATTTATTTAGTGATATGGCCTACACCTTTCTATAAGCACAGAGTGTGTTATGACCACTCCCAGGAAGGTCTGGTCAGAATACTGTCTCCAGGGAATAACACTACTGTGGCAAATCATCTAGGAAAGGAAAGAAGCTTTTGTTGTGTTTATTCTGAAGGTCAGAGAACATGCCACTCCACCATATGCTGTGTTGTTATATTGATGATCTTGAGCTGCAGATGCTCAAAAAACAGCAAATGCAAGGAGAGGCTTTCACTAAAGTCTCCTGATCTGCCTAAAATCGGACCCCCACAAAAGCTTCCCTCAATGGGAAAAGTGTCATCAGCCAGTGAAGACTGACTCCTGTCATAGGAGACTAAGAGTTGACATCACACCCAAACTTTGTTACAAACTATCTCCCCCACCCCCATTCATCTTTCCTAAAACTCATGTACTCTCCTCTAAGAGGCCTAGATATCCCGTCCCCTTTCCCTAGGAAGAAGGTATTTACATCTGGATTCTAAGCCACCTTGGGGAGTTATTCATTTTTCCCTGGGATCTCCCACATATACAAGAGGTACACATGTTAATGAACTTTTGTTTTTTTCTTGGTAATCTGTCTCTCATTACAAGGGCCTCCGCTAAGAACTCAGAAGGGTAGAGGAACACTATTTTTCCTCCTCCATAATTCTATCTTAGGAAATCAAGTCCCAGGCTGAACAGTGAGTTTGGCTCAAGTGCCAAGCAGTCCCAGCTGAGGGGAGGGAAGCTTCTAGGGGAAAATCAATGATATTGGCATCGAAGTAGGACAGAGAGCACACGCATGGTTGCTGGTGGGAGTTTAAAGTGGTTCAACATTTTTGGAGGAGGATTTGGGAAAATTGATAGAAATGTGCAAGGTATATCCAAGAGTCTTCTTCTAGGAATCTCATCTGCTGAGATATAGCACCAGTGCATAAGTCCTGGTCAGAACCCAGGATGCTACTACAGGCTCCCTTTCCACAATAGGAAAACCTGCTAACAACCTGCGTTTTTAAGACAAGGTGGCATCTATACTAATAAAAAGGTAATATGCTAATTAGACTGAACATCTTCCAGATGACCTTCCAGACGTCCTTCCAGACAAAGCCATGGTGGCAGGGCTGAGGCAGAGGCAGTTACAGGTTATCAGGCAGGCAGAGAGCAGTTAGGGGGATCAGGCCAGCAGGCAGGTGAGCAGTTAGGAGCCAGCAGCCCCAAGGGTTCCCCAATTGTAGAGGGTGCAGACCAGGCTGAGGGACCTTCCCGAGTGCACAAATTTTTGTACACCGGGCCCCTAGTTATAAATAATGTTGAAATGAAAACAGGGGTACATCTATCTTTTCAAATTAGTTTTTTTTCCTTTGGATAAATTGTCAGAAGTGGAATTGCTAGATCATTTGGTAGTTCTATTTTAATTTTTTTTGATGAACCACCATACTTTTTTTTCATAGTGGCTGCACCAGTTTACAATCCCACCAACAGTATATGTGGGTTCCCTTTTCTTCATATCATCACCAACACTTACTCTTTGTTGTCTTTTTTTTATAATAGTCATTCTGACTGTGTGAGGTGATAACTCATTGTGGTTTGGATTTGCATTTCCCTGATGGTTAGTGATGTCATGCATCTTTCCTACATATGCCTGTTGACCATCTGAATGTCTTCTTTGGAGAATTGTCTATTCTGGATCACTGCTCATTTTAAATTAAATTATTGTTGTTTTATTTTGAGTTGAGTTTTTAAATATATTTTGGATAGTACCCCCTTATAGAATATATTATTTGCACATATCTTCTTCCATACATTTTATTATTATTATTATTATTATTATTATTATTATTATTATTACTAGGAGCCTGGTGCACAAAAATTTGTGCACTCGAGGGGTCCCTCAGCCTGGCCTGTGCCCTCTCACAGTCTCAGACCCCTCGGGGGATGTCCACCTGCTGGCATGCCTGGCCAGCCTGGGTGAGGGGCTGATGACTATTTGAAGGCTGGCCAAGCCCCCCAGTGTGGACCCTCACTCCATTGGTGTGTGGCCAGCCTGGGTGAGAACCTGAGGGGCATTTTCAGGCTGCCCACAGTCCCTTCAGGATTCGAGTCCCTACTGGGGTGCCTGGGCAGCCTGGGTGAGGAGTTGAGAGCTGTTTTCAGGCTGCCCACAGCTCCCATTGACCCAATGTCCCAGCCCAGCAAGGCTGGCTGGAATCAGGTTTCTGGGGTTTGTTTATCTTCTATAATTGAAATACTGTTGCTTTAAGCTGAGGCCTAGGCAGCTCCATGGCTTCTATAATTGAAACATTGTTACCATGACCAGAGGCTCAGCCAGCCTAGGCAGGCAGTTGCAACAGACGCCTCTGGTTTGCTCTAGCTCTGTAACTGCCGGCCTCCATCTTGCTTGGGTTAATTTGCATACAGCCGCTCTGATTGGCTGGGAGGTGTAGCTTGGCTGGTAGGCGTGGTTTAGGTGTCTCAGGTGATGGCCAATTTGCATATTACTCTTTTATTATATTAGATTATTATTATTATTATTATCATTATCATTTTAAAGAATAGTTTATTGAAAGAAAGGTAGAAGGAGAGAGACAGAAACATCTCTGTGAAAATGCAACATCAATCTGCTGCTCCCACAAACCCCCTACCAGGAATGGAGTTACAATTCTGGTATATGCCCTGACTGGGAATCGAACTGGCAACCTCCTAGTGCAAGGCACCACAACCATCTAAGCTACATCGGCCAGGGTGGTTGTCTTTTTGTTTTGTTGGTGTTTTCTTTGCTGTGCATAAGCTTTTTAGTTTGATGGAGTCCCATTTGTTTACTTTTGCTTCTGTTGCCCTTGCTTGGGGAGACATATCTTAAAAAATTATTGCTAAGACTGATGTCATAGAGTTGATTGCCTATATTTTCTTCTATGAATTATGGTT
The DNA here is from genome assembly GCA_004026665.1 of Murina feae. Taxonomy (NCBI): domain Eukaryota; kingdom Metazoa; phylum Chordata; class Mammalia; order Chiroptera; family Vespertilionidae; genus Murina; species Murina feae. The sequence goes on from PVJC01017222.1 coordinate 19,696, forward strand.
TTATATTTAAATCTATAATCCATCTTGTGTTTATTTTGTATATAACATAAGAAAGTGGTCCAGTTTCATTTTTCTGCATGTAGCTCTCCAATTTTTCCAGCACAATTTTTTAAGAGACTGTCTTTTCCCCATAGTATATTTTTGCCTCTTTTGTTATAAATTACTTGCTGATATAAGTGTGGCTTTATTTCTGGCTATCTATTCTGTTCTATTGATCTATACATCTCTTTTTGTGCCTGTACCATGCTCTTTTGATTACTGTAATTTTGTAGTATAGTTTGCAATCAGGTAACATACTTTCAACTGGTTCCTTCTTTCTTAAGATTGCTTTGGCTATTTGGAATCTTTTGTGGTCCTATAACAAATTTTACCATTATTTGTTCTAGATATGTGAAAATTTGTATTTCATAGAGATTGCTTTGAATGATATTAGTTCTTCCCATCAATGAGTAGGATATATTACTCTATTTACTTGTGTCTTCTTCAATTTCTTTCATCAAAGTGTTATACTTTTCAGAGTACAGTTCTTTCACCTGATTGGTTAAACATTCCTTTTAGAGGCAATTGTAAATGAGATTATTTTTTAAATTTCTTTTTTTGATACTTTGTTATTAATGTGCAGGAATGCAACAGGTTTCTATATATTAATTTTGTATCTTCCAACTTTACTGAATTTATTTATTAGTTAATAATAGCTCTTTAGATGAATCTAGGATTTTCTATATGTAGTATCATGTCAGCTTCAGAAATGAAAGAGAAGTGACAACTGATACCAGAGAAATATAAAGGATCATAAGAGAGTACTATGATCAATTATATACCAACAAATTGGACCTCCTACAAAAAATGGATGATTGACCTGGAATATTGATAATTACAGGGATGTTGACCTGTGATTTTTCTTTCTTTCTTTTTATTTTTTATATTGTCTGTCTGGTTTTGGTATCTGGGTAGTGTTGGCCTTGTAGAATGAGTTCAGAAGCATTCTTTCCTCTTCAGTTTTTTGGAATACATGACAGTTTTACTTTTTCCTTTCCAGTTGGATACATTTTAGTTGTTTTATTTTATCTGACTATTATGTTTAAGACTTATAATACTGTATTAAATAAAAGTGATAAGAGTGGGCATTCGGGGTTTATTCCCTTATCTTAAAGAAAAAATCTCCAGGTTTTCAGCATTGAGTATGATGTTAGCTATGGGGTTTGTCATATATGACCTTGATTTTGTAAAGATATATTTCCTCTACCTCCAAATTATTGAGCATTTTCATTATAAATGAATGTTGAATTTTGTCAAAACTTTTTCTGCATATATTGAGATAATCATGTGTTTTGCATATTTTATTTTTGTTGATGTGGTGTATCACATTGAATGTGAATATTGAATCATCTTGCATCTCTGGAATAAATCCAGATTGATCATGGAATATGATCTTTTTAATGTACTGGCAAAATTATTTTTTACTAATGTTTTGTGAAGTATTTTGCATCTAGTTCATCAGGGATATTGACCTGTAATTTTTCTTTCTTTTTTTATATTGCCTTTGTCTGCTTTTGGTATCAGGGTAATGCTGGCATTGCAGAGGGGGTTTGGAAGTATTCCCTTTTCCTCAATTTTTTGGAATACTTCAGAAAACTTTGAGAATACTAATTTTTGTTAGCAGTTATTGATCTGTTTAGATTTTCTGTTTCCTCTTGATTCAGACTCAGAAGATTGTATATTGATAGAAATTTATCCATTTCTTCTAGGTTGTCCAATTTATTGGTGTATAATTGTTCATAGTAACTCTTATGTTTGTTTGTATTTTCCTGGCACCAGTGTCACTTCTCCTCTTTATTTCTGATTTTATTTATTTTTGCCCTCCCACTTTTTTTTTTTTTTTTGGTAAGCCTGGCTAACGGTTTATCACTTTTGTTTGTTTGCTTCAAAGGACCAGCTCTCAGTTTCATTGATCTCTTCTGTTGTTTATATATCTGTTTTTTCTAAAAACACTTATTCTTTTAGTTTTTAAAACCTTTATTGCTGAAATTATTACATGTGTCCTTTATTTGCTCCATTGACCCCTTCTAGCCTGCCCCCACCCCACACCCCAGGCTTTCATCACCCTATTGTCTGTGTCCATGGGTTATACTTATATGTATACAAGTTCTTTGGTTGAACTCTTACCAACCACACATCCACCCCTGCCTTCCCTCTGAGATTTGAAAGTCTGTTCCATGTTTCTATGTCTCAGGACCAATTATCTTCATCAGTTTATTTTGTTCATAAGATTCCACATATGAGTGAGATCATGTGATACTTGTCTTTCTCTAACTTGCTTGCCTAATACTCTCCAGGTCCCTCTATGCTGTATCAAGGGTAAGAAATTCTTCCTCTTTACTGCTGCATAGTATTCCATGGTACAAATGTACCACAGCTTTTTTGTACATTCATCTACTGATGAGCACTTAGGCTGTTTCCAGATCTTAGCTATTGTAAATTATACTGCTATGAACATAGGGGTGTATACATTCTTTTTGATTAGTGTTTTTGGGTTACTTAGGATATATTCCTAAAAGTGGGTTCACTGGGTCAAATGGTAGTTTCACGTTTAATTTTTTGAGGAAACGCCATACTGCTTTCCATAATAGCTGCACCTGTCTGCATTTCCACCATTAGTGTGTTAGGGTTCCCTTTTCTCCACATCCTCACCAACACTTGTCATTCGTTGATTTGTTGATGATAGCCATTCTGACAGGTGAAAGGTATGTCCACTTTGGAGAAGTGTCTATTTATGTCCTTTGGCCATTTTTAAATTGGATTATTTGTCTTCCTTTTGTTAAGTTGTATGAGATCCTTATACATTTTAGATATTAACCTTTTATCAGATGTATCTTTGCCAAATATGTTCTCACATACATTGGGCTCCCTTTTCATTTTGTTGGTGGTTTCTTTTGCTGTTCAGAAGTTTTTCAGTTTAATGTAGTCCCATGAGTTTAATTTCTCCTTAGTTTCTTTTGCCCTAGAACAGCAGTTCTCAACCTGTGGGTCACGACCCCTTTGGGGTTCAAAGAACCCTTTCACACGGGTCACCTAAATACATCCTGCATATCAGATATTTACACTACTATTCATAATAGTAGCAAAATTACAGTTATGAAGTAGCAACAAAAATAATTTTATGGTCGTGGGTCACCACAACAGAGGAACTGTATTAAAGGGTCCTGGCATGAGGAACGTTGAGAACCACTGCCCTAGAAGATGTATCCGCTACGATAAATATCTGAGATTTTGCTGCCTTTGGTTTCTTCTAGGGTTTTTATGGTTTTGTGACTTGCATTTAAGTATTTTATTCCTTTTTAGTTTATTCTTGTGTATGGTGTAAGTTGGTGGTCTAGTTTCATTTTTTGCATGTATCTGTCCAATTTTCCCAACACCATTCATTAAAGAGACTCTCTTGACTCCATTGTACGTTCTTGCCTCCTTTGTCAAATATTTTTAAGTATATTTTATTGATTTTTTTACAGAGAGGAAGGGAGAGGGATAGAGAGTTAGAAACATCAATGAGAGAAAAACATTGATCAGCTGCCTCCTGCACGTCTCCTACTGGGGATGTGCCTGCAACCAAGGTACATGCCCTCAACTGGAATCGAACCTTGGACCTTTCAGTCCACAGGCCAAAGCTCTATCCACTGAGACAAACAGGTTAGGACTGCTTTGTTAAATATTAATTGAGCATAATAGCTTGGGTCAATTTCTGGGGTCTCTGTCCTGTTCCATTGATCTTTATGCCTGTTTTTATATCAGGCTGGGTTCTGAGGTGAGGGAAAAATAAAGCTGCATCTTGCACTTTCTGTTTGCTGTAATGCTGCAGTCAGAATAGCCTATGGAGCACCACCCCATGCAAAATGTATTAGCTCATCAGAGTCATATTCAGTGAGACACAAGTAAGCTTGCAACCCCACTGTGTGCTAGGCATTGTGCAGATACATGGCATCCTGGTGTCATTGGATCTTCACAGAAATTCTCAAAGAATTAGGGTCCCCATTTTAAAGTTGAGAAACATTCAGCTTCTGAGAGACCATTTTCCTGAACTGTTATTATGGTAGCTGAGATTCAGAGTTAGGTTTGCCTGAACTTTGAATTAATTAAGTGTGTTTCAGAAACTCCTCGACTTTGAAACTGGGGAGTACCTTAACGAGCCCAATTTCTTGGTTTCGCCAATGAGAAAAAAAAGTTAGAGTAGAGAAAACCAGGCGCCCTACACAGGTGCCTGTGTGAAAGCAAAGGAGGTCATTGGAGTCGTAGAGTGATGCCGCAGCACACGCTCCGCAGCTGTGCATTCCGTGCACACAGTGTTCACAGCTGTGAGCACAAACCATGCAGCAGATCAGGTCAGGGAAAGGGAAGCAAGGCAAGGGGCCATTGCTTCCCCACCCAGCCTTCTCTCCCAGGGCCCCATTAGAACTGCAAATGCAGACACAAATCGTTCTCTAGATTAGACTTTCTAAACTACAGTTGTAGTTGACTTCACATTCAGTGATCATTTGCAGAGGGAATAGGCAAAGGCAGGAGAATATCTAATCTTTATCCAGTGCTATCATGTCTCAGATTAAAGGTATTACTGACAGTTATACTCTCAACACTAAGAAATCTGTAGATTTTGGCATCAGACCAGGGTTTGCTTCCAAATTTGTTGATTAGTACCTAGGGAAATGTGAGCCTTGTTTCTGAATGTGCAAAGTGGAAGCAATTATAAGCAATTATAAAGTGGAAACATTTTTCATAGAAATGTTAGTATCTTTTCTCCATATCTGTTCCCTTTCTTTCCTGACTTTGAGGGACAAGATCTACTTTAAGAATTATAAAAGGAGGGCTATTTGACCTTCTTGAAGTAAGAAAAGAATTTGGGGTTAATATTCAACTTTGTCCTTAGAACATTTTCACAGGCTTTGTCAGATCTGATTCCTCCCCTTTTAAAGATAAGAAAATTGAGGTGGCTACTCGCTGCTTATCTCTACCCTGATTCCCTAAAACTAAGACATCCCCTGAAAATAAGACCTACTTAGTTTTGCCTCTCGCTGAAATATAAGGCATCCCCCCAAAATAAGACCTCCCCGAAAATAAGACCTCTCCAATAATAAGACCCCCCCAAAGCTACTGTAACTCTGGATTCTGGGCCATAGTGGCAGGCACCACTGCACAGTTTACTGTTGGCTGCAGTGTAGCTGGAGCAGACAAGAAGTGCGAAGTCTCTTTTAATCAGAGAGCCCGCACCACTGCCAGGACAAGCTGCCGCCCGCTGCTCGCTCTGCCATGACGGAGTCTGGCTGACTCACAATTAGACAGTGAGTCGTGCGGGGCAGGAGTCAGACACATTGTGTGGACACACAGGTAATAAATTTCCTTTTTTTGTTGTTCAACAATAAATGTGTATCATATTCTTCTTCATGGAAAAATAAGACATCCCCTGAAAATAAGACCTAGCACATCTTTGGGAGCAAAAATTAATATAAGACACTGTCTTATTTTTGGGGAAACAGAGTACTTAGTGACACAGTGTGGCAGTAGTCACCATGAGAAGGACATGACATAAGGAAAACCAGGGAATATGAAGACTTTGACTTCAGTACTGGTTTCTCTATATCTAGACCTATACAATAGGCACTGTCAACACTGCCCTATCTGTCTCAAAGCCAATGCTGAATGGTCTGGAATGAGATCAGAGTGTGAAAAAGCTTATTAAAAATCCTCTTTGAAAGCAAAAATGTCACCAGACGCTGACTCTCAAACCTCTGAATAGATTTTTATCCAATAGACCTTCCTGCTTCAGTAAAAATAATCTTGTTTTTGAGGTTTACATCTAAATAAAGTTACAAAATGCTTTCCCTTGTTCATTTTATTTATTTGTTTGTTTGTTTGTTTATTTTTCTGTGCATAGACTACCTTCAAGTTATTACTGTTCACCTGTTCAAGGAGAAATGGGACACCAACAAAGTGGATCACCACACTGACAAGTATAACAACAACAAGCTAATTGTGCGTAGAGGACAACTTTTCCACATCCAGATCGAATTCAATCGTCCATACAATCCTAAAAAAGATCTCTTCCGGGTGGAATATGTCATTGGTGAGTGCCATGTATAAGCCATAGTCATGATAGTCCATCTGCGTCATCCTGTCATGTTAGTTATGACACTATGAGTCACAAAATATAGGGTGGGAATAGGTTCAGTTGCATTTCTTTTTAGAATCATACTTTAACAGTTGGCTGAAACTGGAAGTGTATTCAGTCCCTATCAACCCTATGCTTTAAGATGGGTCTGCACAATGCCAAACATCAATAATTAGGGCCTACCAGGCAAAATTCTGGATATAAGTAAAAGTAAGTATAATTGGCATAAATGTTAGTTAAATTAATTTTTCCCAAATGACTTTGGCAAGTAAAAGTTGCTATACTTGCAACTTTTAATTTATTCTCTGCCCCATGATTTGATTGGTCTCATAGGCTGAGAAAATATTTGCAAATCTTAGCATACAATCTCCATTTCAGCATTTCCCAAAAGTTTGTTCTGCTTAACATAGTACCAGGGAATGGTCCATTAAAAGTGGATGGGCAAATACAGTTCACTAAGAACTTTGTACCCTGATCTCCTCTTGTAAGTTGACAATGCACATTAGCTGTAATGATTCTGAGAAATAGCATTTAACTGTTTGATTCAGTGTTTCTCTAATTAATTTGATCATGGAACCCTTTATTAAGTTATAGCTGTTAACATTTGAGACATTTGATAAATATTTCTCTAGGAATTTAAAAGAGTAGCAAGTAAACACATGCACAAAGAAGCAAGGATGGCTCAATATCAGAAACCTGTCTATATAATCCTATACATAAGTCAATAAAAAGAAAAATCAGGCAATCAAATAAATACTCAGTAAAAAAATAAATGATTAAATTCAACAGTAGTTTTAAAGAAATCTTTAAATATAACAAAATAGAAGAAATCTCCTCAATTATACTAAAGATTATTTACCTCAAACCAACAACTTTTGGTATATTAAATTAAAACTTAATAATTTTAATAATGATCAGAAATTAGAGATGCCTGCTATCATAATTCCTTTTTTAAAAGCATTGCTCTAAAGGCACTAGAAAATAATAAAAAGTATACTTTATTAATGCAATGCTTATACATGTAGAGAACCCAACAGATTAAAGGGAAAAAAGCACAGAACTAATAAAACTTTGAAATATGTCTAGATAGAAGTTAGCTTTTCTCTAGCACTAAAGACCTAGAAATAAAAAAAATATTCCATGTATACTAGTAAATATAAATAAAGTCATGAAATGTAGAAAAATTATAAAACAAAACCTATGTAAAGCATCTATAAAATATTAATAAAGACATGGGAAACCAATAAAAAGGCAAATATATTCTTGGATGTGAAGTCTCAATATATTTTTTAAAATGATCTCTCAAGATTAGAATAAAAATGCAATTCATTTCCAAGTAGAGTCCCAATGGAAGGGTGTTTTCTAAAAATATTTTTTTCCATAATTTCAGAGAGGAAGGGAGATGGAGAAAGAGATAGAAACATCAGTGATGAGGGAGAATCATTGATCGGCTGCTTCCTGTAATGCCCCACACCGGGAATCAATCCCGCAACCCAGGCATGTGCCCTGACTGAGAATTGAACTGTGAACTGCTGGTTCATAGGTCAACGCTCACCTACTGAGCCACGCTGGCTGGGATGGAAGGGTGGTTTTTTTGTTTGTTCTGGGATGGATAAAATAAGTTACTTTAAAAGAATAATTACCTGACAATAACCAAGGAAATTACACAAAGAAATAATTAGGAAATAGCATTTTCTGTCAGAAGCAGCTATAAGGGCATATAATAAAAAATTATTGCCCTAACCGGTTTGGCTCAGTGGATAGAGCGTCAGCCTGTGGACTGAAGGGTCCTGGGTTCAATTCCGGTCAAGGACATGTACCTGGGTTGCGGGCACATCCCCAGTGGGAGGTGTGCAGGAGGCAGCTGATCGATGTTTCCATGTTTCTAATTCTCTATCCCTCTCCCTTCCTCTCTGTAAAAAAAAAAAAAAATCAATAAAATATATTAAAAAATATTATTTAGTAGAACAGAGGATCCAGAAATAGACTTCAGTATGTAGGATTACCTAACATAGTTGTTTAAGGGAGTAAGAAAAGTATATGTATATTTTGCCTTTTTGTTTATTGCTCTTTTAATAAATTAACTGATGAAGAAACAACTAGCATTTTGTATTTTGACATTTTAGTATACAATGAATGTATGCACTCAGACTGGGACAACATAGACTTGCCCATGTACTTGCAGGGAAACCAGAGTCCTTGGAGAAAACCCACACAGACATAAGGGGAATGTGCACCCTCCATAGACAGTGGCTCTGGCTAGGAATCAACTTTTATCTTTGATGTTATAACAAAATGTTATTATCTGAGGACCTGCTATGTATCTGAGATTTATTGTGGAAACAAGAAAGGAAAATGACAAAATTCCACATCCTATGTTTAGTGTATGAGAATCAAGCACATTACTAAAGGCCTTAAGGACAAGTGAGGGAGGTTTTAACCCAATGAGTCTTTTCTGCATCTCACATCATTCAGGAAGCCAGCCGCACAGCCTCAGGCTTCTTGGGTTCCATAGGGCTAAGACCGAAAAAGAGAACAGTGCAGGACACTCCCTGGGGCTCAGAAGTAATTCTCTTAAAATGCAGAACTTATTTCAGTAGGATTGCATAAAGCCATGGAAACTCGATTTTAAGAGTAATTGTTGTAATGAGAAGAGACAAGTATCGAATATGAACTAAAAATGAAATTAAATGTAAACGTTTGTATATGTAGGAGTGTCCCAACTTCAGAAAACCTAGAATGTGAAAACAGTGACTTCAAAAAAACAGAAAAGATAATACTGTGCAAAAAATAAAAGACACTAAAGAATCTCTTCAAATATTTCTGTTAGCGTTTACATAGCAAGATTAGATGTATCAACAAAGATCAATATAGGCACTACTCTTAACAAAAATAACCATGTCATAGAGCAATTCATTATTATATTAAAAATAAAGAAAAAATAACTTTACACTTAGCTGTTTTCAGTTCATAGTCAGTTGTTATTGTATTTTTCTCTTTCCCTGTGGCTTTAGGTTAGATGAATTGCCTTGTGTCAGCGGCTGCCATTTCTCTATGTTGCTGTCCTCAGAACCTAGATCATGGGATTTATTTATAAGCGGCTCTGTCTTTGTTTTTAAATGTTTAATTGCCGCTCTCAGATGGTCCCAGAAAAACCCACTGTGTGCTGGGTTCTCTGATCAAGAAAGGTGGGCAGGGAGCACGTGCTGCGGATGGCCCTGGGGCTTTGAGAACTGCATTCATTAGCTGTGGGCAGAGCACAGCCATCTGTGTGAGGTAGATGAGAGTTGTTAATGAATTCGAGGAGGTAGGTGTGGATGAAAAATATGCTGTAATCTGTGGGGTCTTTTGTCTCTCCAGTTCTGAGCCTGCAGCCCTGGCAAATCGTGAAAGGCATGGAGCAGAGCGTTAATGATAGGTTTTGTTAACCTGTAAGTGGAGCTGTGAAAACTTAGGAACAACTAGTGGTGTTAATTGCTGTTACGTTAACATGGCTCCCTATTTCTTTTGACACCCTGTTGAGAGAGGGTCATTGTAAGGAAAGAATGCTTAACTGTACTTCTTCCCAGCTCTCCCTCTCATAATAGTAGATGCCCCCCCTACCCAGTGAGCCCTCTGAAGTTAATGACATGGTCCATGAGCAATTTTCTTTCTCCCTGGAGTCTAATCACAAGAGCCCGAGGGAGTCAAGGCCAGCACCTGGGAGGTTCTCTTTACCCACAGCTCCAGGCTTCATGTTTTTGTCCTGGCAGAAAGAAGGGAAGGATGACATCAGCAAAGCATGCTCCTCTTGTCAGAACAGCAGTTCCCAGAAGCTGTCAGCATGCCATTCATGTCTCATTTGCTACCTTTATTTGTAAGAGAAGCATTTCATTTTTCCAGTCTCTTTAGAGAAGAGGGACAGGCAGAGCATGGATGCCAGCAGACACCAGTGGTGTGTGCCAGAAGTGCCTTCCAAACTTTGCCATCCTGTGAGTCAGCAAGTGCAGCCCTTACATATTTGCATACTGAGATATGCCATTCATGAGGGCAGTCACCATGTGCCCAAGCACTTACAGGACCATGTCAATCGCACATGTCCTGCATTATTAACCCCTTAAAGCATTGAAATATCCTCAACACTTCAATGTTTTTATTTCACTTATTGCTTGACTAGCACTTATCAAAAATTGGCTAGGGGAGCGGATTCTGATGGGTCTTAAGATGGGAGTGACTTGACCATTCTCAGGTAGAGTTCAAGACTGGAGAGAATGTGTTAAAAGGAGTGAGGATGAGAACCTGGATGAGGGCAGTTGTACTAGAGACAGGGAGGAGGGGCTGGATGTGAGAAATATTTAGGCGGCACAACCTTCAGGATTGTAGTCTGCATTGAGTGAGAGGGAAGAAAAGAGTGGCTGGCTTGTGGACTATGATGGTAGTTGTCAGCACTTCCAAATGAAAGAAAGGTTGTAGAGAATTTGGAAGAAAAACATTGAGTGTGAGGAACAATGATGGTAATGACTCCCATTGATAACTTACTCACTGCCGCTGGGTACTCATTGATAACTTACTCACTGCAGCTGGGTACTCATGTAATTGTTTAAGCACCCCTCTCTCTGGGCACAGGACTCTGATCATCTCCCTTTTCATCAGATGAGATTAGGGTTTTGAAGCGGTTAAGTACTTTACCCAAAGTTACACCTAGAAAGTGCTGAAGCTGCCATTTGAACTCAGGCCTTCTCACCTAATCACAATGCATGTGACCTCCACCAATAAAACAGTGGAAGGTATAAACATGACTCTAACAGTGGAAAGTATACATGACTCTACTTGAGCCTGGTGAAATTTGAGAGACTTGAGAGATTTCCAGGTAATTTTGTCCAATAGACGGTTGCATACGTAAGTCTGAAGTTTAGGAAAGAGGTCTGGGTTGGATATGCGAAAATGTGAATATCATACACAGAAAGGTGGGCAAGATCATTCCAAAAAAAGTAAATCAAGTGAGAAACGGGCTCTGGCACTAGGAGAAAAACAACTTTTAAAGTGTCAGTCCAGGAGCCTGAGCCTCTGAAAGAGACAAAGACCCTGATCAGATAAATAGGAGAGAAATCAGGAGATGGCAGTATCACTAAATCCAGAGTGACCAGCTTTATCTAATATTGAAGAGATTCAGTGAGGAACTGTCCACTGGATTCAGCAGTGAGGGAGACACTGGCTACTTGAGGAGAAACCAAATTTTAATGGTCTGAAAATAAATGAGATGTGAACAAATGGACAGAGCAGACATGGGTTAATCTTTTTAGAGGACATGAAAAAAGGAAGGGCTGTTTTAGTTTGAGTGCTCATTTTAGGATTGGAGATACCTAAATGTGTATGTAGTCAGAGGGAAAGGAGCCAGTAGAGAAAGAATACTGAAGGTTCAAAAGAAACATTGAGTAGCTGAGGAGAATGCTGGAGGAAGTAGAGGCACAGAGCTAAGTGGCAGAGATAAGGGACTGACAAGGAAGAAGCACTTGTCCTAGGAGGTATTGGGAAAGAGTAAGGGGCAATGCGGTTATATTAAGTAAAGAGACAGGAAATTGATCATCATGCCTGGTGACCTCAAATTTCTCAAAGATATAGGAGAGCAGATGCTGCAAAAGCTTCTAAGGGCAAAGGGCCATTTTCTATACCCGAGGGCATCACCCAAGTCCTTTAAGAGTACATGTCTCTATGAGTTTTCGGTTCAGAAAGTCCAGTTAAAATCGCCATTTGTGATTTTCAAGGACATAGCACATTCTTTTCTGCTGAGAAATTTCTTGCCCCAAATCATGCAGCTGGTAAGCTATGAAGAAACATTTAGCCTATGCTCGTTCTGCTATGTTATGCTGTGTTTTGATAAGACTAGGCTACCTATGTCATTATTTTGAAGCAACATTTACATAGGCTGCCTTTTAAATGTTTGCTTCTGTGTGTTTTGGCAGTGGGCTCATGTTTAAATGCCTCTTGAAGTGACTAATAATAGCAGCTGAGAAACTAGGGCAGTGTTTCCTAGAGTTAGAGCATGTGATCTGTGAACATCTGAGATGTGAGATGCTCCTTAAAACAAGTTTCGTGGACAAACACTTTTGGATATTTCTGTGTTTCATGCCCCTTCTCAGAGTCCCAATCCCAATACACATTAGTATATTAAAACCTCAGAGGAGGCAGAGAGTAAAAAGAAAAAAATCTTTTCTAGTTTAACATTTCCCAAAATCACTTTATTGTAAACACTACTCTACCATATTTCTATTTTATGGCACCCTTTAGTAAAATGTGGAACTCATTCTAGAAAATGCCTAACTACAGTTGCAAATTACCTTTATTCTGTAGAATATGAAGGAGGGTGGGTGAGGGAACCTGAATAGATTTGTAGTCTATAAGTTATAGTAACTTAATGTAATATCCATTTCTTCTTTCTGACACTTAAGATTTTGTGCAAACATTAAAATAACTCTATAAATCTGGCATTCATATCAAGTAACTTTTCTTTTCAAAAATGATCATTTACTTTTTTATATTTATACTAGGGGCCCGGTGCACAAAAATTTGTGCACTCGGGGTGCAGGGAGTCCCTCAGCCCGGCCTGTGCCCTCTCACAGTCTGGGACCCCTCAGTGGATATCCTGTGATGGCCCCAGTCTGCCAGGCGCCTTCTGTGTGTGTGTGTGTGTGTGGCCACTGGGGACCTGCCCCCAGCCGCATCAGAGGCTCAGAGCAGTCCTCCTGTGTGTGTCTACCTGCTGGGGGCCTGTCCCCAGGCACACCATCAAGGCTTGGAGCAGGCACCCCCTCTATGTTGATCTCTCAGACTCTTGCCCTCCCCTGCATGTTGTTCTCTTTTTTGAGCTGTGGCCAGGGCTGGGTGCAGCCTGCCTCCCAAGCTTGCCTACTGCCCATCTTCCTCCAGCCAC
>PVJC01017223.1:0-32775 GCA_004026665.1 Murina feae
ACATCTGAGCTTGACACAGCTCTGCCATATTCTGCCTGCTGACTTTGAGCAAGGTGCTTAAATTCTCTGACCCATTGGTGAACAACAAGGTCACTGCATTGTGAACATTAAATAAAATGACAAATGTAATGAAAAGCGCCTCCCGCCCCATAAGCATTTAATTATCTGCTCCTCAAGGTGTAGTTGTCATACAAATAGGCCCATGTCAACACCAGTCATCCTATCTGTTACAAGCACAGCAATGAACTTGGCAGAAACAGATGCCATGAGATCCTGGGGATGCCACCACATGGACTGGCCAGGCTACTTCCAAGCAGAGAAGCATGGAAATGGGCCACGTCTGCATTGGTGTGCTTGGGTCTGTTTAGCAAGCAGACCAGAGTTCAGACATTATGAGGAAGCAAATTCCCAAACAAACCCAGATTCCCATGGAAAGGAGTGAGAAGAAGTCATGGAATTTGTGCTTTTTGGCAGCTGCTCCCTCCTCGGGCTGTGCCCGGGCTGGTCTTCCTGTGCACTTGGCTCCTGTTGACCTCTTCCCAGGGACCTTGGCAGACCTGCTTTGCTGGGGCTTAAGTGGGATCTGCCCCAACCCCGGGTCATTTGAGATGTCACCATGGAGACAGTCAGATCTCCCAGGAGCTGACCTTCTCAATACTCGTTTCCATATTATTAACATACATCCCAATACACATAGGCTCACAGGAACTCCCCTCCTTTAGGATTTATAGGTCATAGCAGATATGTTTTATTTCATGGATTAATATTTTTGAGTGAGGCTGTCTCCACAATGCTTAAAAGGTGAAAATTACAGTCTAAGTAGATTTTTAGTGTCAGATAGATCTGACAGTGAGTTTGAGTCTAATGTAGTTGAGGTCAACTACAAATGACTCAGAGCAGAGACAGCAAGCCGGTGACTTTGGTACCTGCCTGTCAGCCCTGCATTATTTTAGCCCATCTTCAAAATGATCACTGTGGGATATTGGTTTGAATTCCAAGATTTCATCACCTTCAGTTGGTGGACAGGGTCCCAGCATTCAGTGAGCATATTATCTCACAGGAATGATCAGACACAGAATGAATGCAGAGTAATATAGATAAGAGGGTTGATAATTATAACCAAGGGCCAGAATGACCGGCCTGGGCCATCAAAAAGCAAAGGATTGTCTGGGCTCAGAACTTTCTTCTAAGGAGATCAGTTATGTTTCCACATCTGTTTGCATTGGATGAAGCACAGCTTAATTGGGGGGATCAGCTCATTGGTGATTTGGAGGCCTGCACACCCGATGGAGTGAAGTATTGCACTGGGTGGAAATTATTGGTCAAGTGTGGCTCATGAAGACTGAAACCTCCAGACAATTCTCTGTAAAATGGGGTAAAGAATAAGAGTTGCCCTACTCGGCTCATAGGGCTATCGTGATGGTCAAGATGTGCATGATGTACACCAGGGGAAGAATAAGCACTTGAGAGTGTCTGAAAAAAAGATTATATCAAACTCTTTGTATCATAAACCAGCTGCATGATATCCCACCAACAGAAAGTCCTGCTGGTATGGACCCTTTCCCTCTGAAAACACAGCTTTAGAGAAGGGCTGTGGGCAGGTAGTTTATGTTGGGGTCAACCATGTATAGGAGCAAAAGTCTTGGAAGGCAACAGGGAAAGAGGACAAGTCAATACAATCAAAGTGATTTGCTCTAAAATGTTATGAAGATGGCCCACCTCAACATATGAAAAGAGGATAAAAAAAATCTCGGAATTGTCCACCCAAGGAACAAAAGGGAGAAGCATCATCCACCATCTCCCATCCCTCTGTGGCTGAGGATTGGTCTATGAGATAAAAGCTCTTACAAACTTTAGAGTTGCCATGCAGGAAAGCCAACCAGGCTTTCAGGGGCATCCCACAGAAGTTGGATAACAGAGGCATGCTTTTGAGGTGAGCTGCTTCAGTAAAATGTTGATCAAAGTCTACATTCAGCTCTTCACATGACCATGGTGAAACCAGAGGTAAGAAAGCATGGTAAGGCAGTGCCGCCTGATGCAAACCCTTCCCTACTGCCCTGGGTTCACCCTCAGGATGTCTTCTTAGGCATCCATCACTCACTCAGCTGTCTGTAGCTTTTTGTTGCTACCTCTCTCTCTCCTTCCAATTAACCTCCTTCTTTCAATTTTTTCTTGTATGTCTCTCAGATGTATCCCCTTTTCTCACATTCAGTGCCATAGCTATATGTCTAGATCCTCCACTCCACCCACCTGGTTTAGCTTAATAGTTTCCCAATGGCCTTGACCACCTCACTATTCCTCTCTAGTCCATCCTCGTATTGTTGCCATATTGTTTCTCTTAATTGCTTTTCTCATGTCCCTCCATGATCAGAAATGTTTCCTACTTCCAGTAAAGTTTTAAACATCCTGCAAGGGGGTATAGCTATTTATACACAATTTGTTTATTCATCCCTTTATCCAATGATGTTTATGAGAACCTGCTCTGCTCCTGGCCTTGCTCCAAGCACAGAGATGAAAGAGTGAAGGGCTTTGTCTATATGAAGCTGAGCTGATGTTTCAGGCACAAACATGAAGTATAAAAAATAGGGACAACTTTTTGATCATTTTTCTTAAGCAGGTGTTATCCACTGAACTATGTCTCCCCCTCCCACCCCTCGAAAATTTATATGTCGAAGCCCTAACCCCCCATGACTGAATTTGGAGATAGGGCCTTTAAGGGAGTGATTAAGGTTAATTGAGGTCAAAGGGTTAGGGCCCTAATCTTATAGGGCTGGTTTTCCTTGTAAAAGAAGAAGAGACACCAGAGACCTCTCTCCATGTGGCATAGAGAAGAGGCCAGTTGAGGATACATAAGAAGGTGGCAATCTTCAAACAAAGGAGAGAGGCCTCTCCAGAAGTCAACCCTCCAGCCTCCAGGATTGTGAGAAAGGAAGTTCCTATTGTTTAAGCCTCCTTCTCTATGGTTTGTTGTTACGGCAGCCTTGGCACAGTAAGACAATAAAAAGCAACAGAGTGAGTTGATGGGGAATAACTGGGCCAGGGAAGACTCTGCATTAGTCAGGTGGTGAGGAGAGTGTTCTCAGAAAGGTGTGACGGGCAGTCCCAGGAGAAAGTAGGACACAGCATGCCAAATTTAGAATAGTCAGGCTGCTATTATTCTTGTTGTGTGTGTGTTTTTTTTCACAGAGGGAGCATTTATGCTGATAAAGGGGGTTCAGGAACATGATGGATGATGTGCCTGCATGTCCAAATCCCATACCCACGGCCCCCTTCCTATTGCTCTTATCTGAAGGAGATCTGTTGAGACCTGTTAGTTGAGCTTCTAATAGGTGCTTCACTCTGCAACCCTATTACCAGTGCCTAGCCCAGGACCTCACCCATCTGCTCGAGACTGCAGAAGAGGATTCCTGACTCTGCATGTGTGTTCTTAATTGCATATTCATAGAGTTAATTTCTCTTTCTCTCTGCATGCTCCCCAGGTGGTGAGAAGAAGCCTGACTACTCCACAATCTTCATAATCATTATTGTTGCCATAGTAACTAAGTGCCCCAGCTACTCCATCTCCCAGTGCTTGCCTCCCACCTGCACTTCACCCCATGCAACCACAGATGATAACATGATGATAATATAATCATCACGATGCTGCCACGTGCTGTGCATTAATCATGTCCCCAGCGGGGAGGGTACCTCTGTGGTCATTGATATCTGAGTGATCCAATCTTAGAACCTACGTGGCACAGACCCATCTACGGTGAGGGTCTGAGGTCTGCTTCTGAGACGGTTTCTGGTATCTGGTATTAGTAAGAGTCCCAACAGGAAACAGAGGGCACACTCAAATTACGATAATGTAGAGAGTTTTGAAATATTTCCCCTCACAAGTTGGGAGGGGCATTGGGGGCTCCCAAGGAGTGATGCAGTAGCTCAGGAGAAGTAAGGAGGGCTGGCTGACAGACACAAGGAGAAAGTCATGCAGAGGAGCTGCCCTGCAAGGAGCAGTGAGCACTCTCAGTCAAGGGATGAGCTTCCAGGGAGGGGGACAGGTGAGCAAACACCTAATTGTGCTTGCTTTCCCTTATCTCCTGCAGAACTACCCCCACCCCCCAGCAAAAGCAAAGGACACCAGAGCCCATGGTTGCAGCCTGTATCAATTATGCTTTTTATCTTCTATATTTTGTGATGCTTTTACATCTTAAGGCTTTGTGGACCCTGAAAGTGACTGTCCATCCCTCCTAGTGTTAGTTAATTTCTAAAGACAGCAAACAACATGCCTGCAAGCATGCCAACAAATAGCCCCAATCATCTCCTTTATCCAACCCTCACACACCAGACCAATCTTCTCCCCACCCTAAATCGCCCTGTGACCAGGTACCGAACAACCAGAGACCACCCCCACATCCCAGAATGCATGGAAATTATCCAAACTATCCAACCCTAAGCTTGCTCACCGGTCTATCCTGCCTCCTCCATCTCACCCCACAAAAACCACAGTAAAGGCTCTGGCCCATGCCCTCCCCTGGCTCGCTTTGCCTCCAGACAGATCCTGGTGCTTCCCCATGTGGCCCTGCATGGCCTGGTGTGCCCCCTACAGGTGGTATGCCTCATTCTCTTCTTTCCAGGCGTAGTCTCTGTCAGTCATCTTACCACACCAATAAATTAAATACTGAATGTAGTTCTAAACAACCTGCACAGTCAGCCTCCTAAGACAGGAGCAGGGAGGAGGTGGGGAGCCGATGTAAGGCACCCATGAGTGCGAGCACAGGGGACTTCTGAGCTGTTCTTGAAAGACAAAGGTTGCCATCTTTGCAGAGATCTGGGTGCAGGGCATTTCAGGCATGGGGATGGCAATGTAGACACCATTGTCTGGAAGGAGGCCAGCCTTTAGGGTACTGATGCTATGGGCCATGTGGCCTCTGAGTTCTGAGAGCTGCTCCCTCACTGTCCTGTGCTTGGGCCTGCCACAGGGCCTTATCATCCCTCTCCCCATTGTCACCTCCTTTCTTTTTAAAAAAAAAAATATTTTATTGATTTTTTACAGAGAGGAAGGGAGAGGGATAGAGCGTTAGAAACATCAGTGAGAGAGAAACATTGATCAGCTGCCTCCTGCACACTTCCCACTGTTGATGTGCCCGCAACCAAGGTACATATCCTTGATTGGAATTGAACCTGGAACCCTTGAGTCTGCAGGCTGACGCTCTATCCACTGAGCCAAACCGGTCAGGGCTGTCACCTCCTTTCTGAATGTCTGTTATCCAGCCTGTTGAGTCCTGAGTCCCCTCTGCTCACCCCCAGTCCACAGTAAGTGACCTTTGTCTCTGGATTCTAACAGTTGCTGCATATTTACTGAACTCCCCAGGGCCAAGCATTTGATATAAATTATCTCGTTCAACCCTGATGCAAACCTAAGAGGAAGGCATGACGGCCCCATTTTCAGAGGGAGGAAGCTGGAATCTCTCCCATCACAGTGCTGGGATCCTCACTCGCTGGCCTGCTTATGTGCTGGTGGCCCCAAAGAGCTGGGCGGCTCTGAATGCCAAAAACAAAGCAGTATGGCTGCTGCAGACTCCGAACGGTGTCTGAGTCAAATTTCCTAATGCGGAGATGAACCTTTTCCTGACTCTGGATCAAGGGATGAAGGGGACAGTGATGTTCTCCAGACAGCGGCCCCACTCGATTCCATGTGGGGTTTCCCTTGGACCTTCCCTAGGTAGCACAGATGGTGGGATGGAGAGAATGTCTTTGAAACACCTGCCTCCTCTGAAGCCTTGAGTTGCTTTGCAGATCCCAATGGAACTGGCGCTGGAGAAATCCTGTCCCTCCCTGTTGCCACCTGTGCCTTTGGCATGCTCATGGGCTTTTCATGCATTCCCAGGCTCCCTGGAACACTCAGAGTCCCTGGAGTGCCACCACAGAGGGCCCAAACGTGCAGATGGCAGGTACTTCCCGTGTGAAATCCTGGAGAGCAGCTGCTTCAATGTGAAAGGAGCATGGCCTCCTCATTGTCCCGAGTCAACTGGCCCTGACTAAAGGGAGCGCCACCTCTCACCAAAGTGCTTCATAGCTTTAGTTCTTCCTACAGAAACTGGGCCATTAACCTGATGAATGAAGACCCCATTTATCTTTCACGGTAAGAGCGTACCTTCTCTGTGGCCCCATTTTTTAAACAAAACCTGGAAATCATGGTATTCAGACAGGATCGTTCTGAACCCACCTGTTACCTGTGAATGGACATAAGGCTCCCCAGAGCCACTTCTCCCCTCTCCGGTAGGACAAATCTATGTGTGATTAGGCCCCCAGCAGCGGATGTGTGAGCACATCCTCTGTGGATACCAAGGAAGTTGGCGTGGCTCCAGTCCATCCAACACCCCCTCTCGCCTGCTTCTCTGCGTGTAGTCTCAGGTCTGCATTTTATGCACCCGTCTAGATATAAATGATGCCGGTGAGACATCACCTGGAAGGCCTCTGGTCAGGCTAATTTCTGAGGCGTCATAGCAGGTGTGGCTGAGCTGATGCGAGTGTAATTGGCGTTAATCACAACATCTGTTCAACTGCCTCCTGCTGACTCGAATTTGGGGATCATGTTGGGTGTTTGGCCGAATGCTCCTTCGGCTTTCAGTCCCCTGATTGCTCTACGGTAACTTGTGCTCCCAGTGAGGAGACCCCTGAGCAAATGCTTTTTCTCAAGTCTCTTCTCTCTGCTTTGGTTGGGCGTCGCAGCCTTCTAGGCCACGTGTCTGCACAGGCCGGTCTTCTCTCTGCGGGCCGGCCTCCTCCTTTGTACAGCTCTGTGGGAACATCCTAAGCCTTGGAAGGATCCTTGCCTGTGAGATGAAAAGCTGGCCTAATGTCTGAAGAACAGTCTGGAAAAGCACCGGCTCTTGAGGATATTTGAATCCTGGGCCAATGCAGACACCTTGAACTCATCTGTCTGAAACCTCACGCAGTCAGTAAAAATAAGTCAGTCATCCGGGCTGGAGCCACGGCCGGTTTTATGCCGGGTCTGAGTTGAACGGTGGGGGTTGAGCCAGTGTTGCTAGAAGTGAAGCTGGTCTCACTCCCACCTTGGTGGACTGGACAATGCAGTCAAGGCCAGTCCTTTCACTGGACACGGGAAAGAGACAAGTGGGCTGTGGGCCTGAGGTGGAATGAGTCCCCCTTGGAACTGGGCCTGGGGACTGTGTCCTAGGAACTGGCTAGGGCTGGTTTATTCTCCATTGCAGCTCAAAGCAAGAAAGAAGCTGCCAGATCCAGCAAATGAAAATATCGGAGGCCAGTTAAATGTAAATTTCAGATAAACACAAATAACGTTTTAGTGTAAGTCCGTCCCAAGGATCTGAAATTCCAGTTTTGCTGGGTGTCCTGTGTTTATCTAACAACGCTAGAGGAGGTCCCAGCCACCATCCTTGCAGGGGAGCTGAGGTCGTGAAGGGGAAGGACCAGATGCAACCAGAGGCAGCCAGAAGGGGAAAGGAGGCAGAAATGGAATGAAATTGGATCCAAGTGGGAGACGTCTGCAAGCACAGAGCCCTGGCCTGGACGAAGTGTCTAAACAATAGGCCCACGGGCCACCAGGGCGGGCTTCCTCTCCAGAGGGTGACACCTGCGTATTTTGGGCTGTTATGCAAATTGAAACCTAATCTCTGAAGTTCCTGGGAATCTATCTCAGGAAGTTCAGAGGGAGATTAACACACATGCACACGCACACACACACACACCACAAAAAACAACAACAAAAAAACTAGTCTGCTTTCCCTGCCTAGGAATAGAGCAAACCTTATTTCTTCTAGGCATTAAGGACTTAACTTATGCCCTAGTGTTGGGAACACAGACACACACTCACAAGGATACTACTCTGCAGTCTGTTCAGGGGCAGTCCGCATCTCTGTTTCTCTTTGTCTCCTAAGCAAAATGCATGTTCCTGCACTGTATCATTTAGGGTCTGACCCAGAGACCCATTTTCTCCAAAAGCTTAGTCCAAGTGGGAAATGCAAGAAAATTTCAGGAAAACATTAACTACAAATTTCTACTTGTTTTCAGGACACTGAAGCCAGCGAGAGTGACTCAATGTCTCTGCCACCCCTGGGGATGGAGGCCTGGGAGGTCACTCCCCAAAGACAATGGGAGGCTCCTGAGGTCAAGGTCACTGCCTGGTCTCCTACCGGCACCTGGTACAAGCTTTGAATGAATACTGCCATGAAACACACAGATGCACACTCATAGATGGTAGGGTGTGTGCCCAGGAGATGTACAAAGCATTTAATGGTCACAGCAGGCCTGTGGCAGAGCTGCTCGGATCAGCCCATTTCACAGGTTGGGGGAGTGGAAGCAGACACCCAGAAAGGGCACGCCGTCTGCCCACGTCACATCTGGCGAGTTAGCAGTGGAATGGGATGCAGACTCACCTCTGGGTCCATGTTCCTAACCACTGTGGTCCATGTTAATCCCCTCCACCCCACCTCCACCCTAACCCCCAGCCCCACCCCAGACAGCCCAGAGCAACATTAGTCATGACTGGTGAACGGGAACCAATCCACTCAAGTTAAGGTAGACCTCCAAAGCAGGGTTCCATCTCCAGGCCCCTCCCCAGTGCCCCAGGGTGGGTCATCAGGGTTGGGTTGGGGGGTGCTCCTCTTTACCAAGTTCCAGGTCCTTCTACCTGTACTTTCTGTCCTGGCCACAGATGTCTCCATGGGCATGTGGGCCTTGCTGAAGGCTCAGAGTGGCTCCCATGAGCTCAGGCTTTAGCTGACCCCTGGGCCTTGTCCTTACAGGGGACCTAGGGAGCAGGCCTGGGGCTGCTGGTCTTTCTCAGACCAACATCAGCCTCAGCCGGGCCACTTTTGAACTTTTAGGGACCCAAGGTCACGTCCTCTACACAGACGGGATAACTGACCCCCTTGCATGAATGTAGCAAATGCCAGGCCTCGGCCCAGAAATGCTTCCAGTGAGAAAAGCGAGGCCATTTCTTTGCCTGTGGGGCCCTGGGGATATTCTTGCTTGCACTTTCCTGCCAGGTGGGCAAATAAACGTCATATTTTCGTGGAACAATGATATATTTAGCGTTTGTTAAGTTTAGACTTCCTAATTTTTCTCTGTTGCTAAACAACTACACACAAATAAAATGCAATGGTTTAGCCCAAAATAAACAGAGTGAATAGTTTCCCAGACACCACGGGAGAGAGCACCCTGCACGGGTCTGCCCGCTGGTTCTCACACAGGGCTGAGCTGGCTAGGGTGCCCGCTGGGACCTGAGGCCAGGGACACAAGGGTCACTGCCTCCGTGTGACCACGTCAGAAGGGTCTGCTTGTCGGATCTGTCGCAGCCTCGCCAGCACTGGGCTTCTCTATGTCTAATGCCAAGTGTGGGAAGGGAATTTCCTGAGTCCTGGTTTGCCCAAGACTGACAGGTCAGGGCCTCTCAGGCCAGGCTGGGGAGTCCTCCCGGATGGTCAGGGGAGCTTTCAGTCAGTTCCAGAATGGAGGTGACCTTACCAAGCTGGCCGTTTCAGTTCCATTCTCTTGGTGCTCCTGGGGAACACACGGGCTCTTGTGCTCCCCTCCTCCTCCCCCCTGCCCTGCTCCTGGAATTGTCCCCTTCTCCTCCTCCCACTACCCCACTGTTCTCCACCCACATGGAGCCTATCTGGCTCCTCTTTCCGCAGCAGGGACTCCACATATTTGAAGATAGCCATCAGGTCACCCAAGTAAGAGAGTGCTAATTTCCCCTCCTACCTGGATGGCATGGCAAGTAACTGTTGAAAGGCTGAATTAGTTAATATGGCGATGACATAACTGGTAACTGTTTAGTTTAGATCCTTATCTCAGCTAATGGGCCAAATATAGTCCAGCTGGATTAAAGATGGAAAGATTCTTTTAAAATGAAATCATAAAATAAAATACATATATATTTTTTAAATAGCTACAAGAAAATGTAAGTGAAAAAAAAATATCTGGAACTGATTTGGCCTCTGTAAGCATAATACCCTGATCAGAACCCATGAAGGAGCCATTCATTGACCTGCTCACACCTGGAAGTAAGAAGTGTCTATAAAGTAAAATAACCCATAAATGTATTTAAACATAAAACAGCACATTGGGAATATTCTCAGCCTATATGACAAATAATTGAAACCCCTAATAAGATGGGAACCTTCTCAAAACAAGTTAAAGCATGACAGCATGTTACTCTAGAATAATAAATTCACATGACCGGCAGTCACTGAAAATATTTAGCTTTGTTAATAAACAAAGAAATTCAAACTTAAAACCAGATGTGTTTTTGCCTATTAGACTGGAAAAGATTAAAGACGGATGTAACGCCTCGTCTTGCTGCCGGGCTGGGAGGCAGGAGCATGAGGAACGGTGCTGTCCCCTTTCAGGGGCCGTGGCAGGGTGCACCCATGAATAATCGCTGGACTATTACCCACACTTCCATCCCCAGGCCTTTCGGTGCCTGAGAAATTGAAGTCCCTTTGGAATTTGTCAGCATCAGCCTTGGGTAATGGCACAGGTGTGTGCTCAGCCAGGAACACCTGCAAACTGGGGAGTGACCAGAGTGTTGATACGCTGCTGGGGAGTGTACGCACCTCCACCACCTTGGAGACAGTCTGATAATTTCCTTAAGAGCTATACCTACACCTGCTGTGATTCCGGCATTTCACTCCTGGGTATTTATCCAAGAAAGGAAAAAGGCAATATCCATGCAAGATCTGTACACAGATGCTCACGGCAGCTTCGTTGTTATAACCAACAGCTGGAAACGGACCAGTGTCATCAACAGGCAAATGGAGAAAGGAACTGTGGGGTCCGAGCAGATCACCACTCCCCACTAACAGAGAAAGAACCCCGATGAATAGGATCCTTTAGCCCACACGAACCTCAAGGTAATGATGCCGCGTGAACAGTGCAAGATGAAAACTAGTGTGACTATGGGATCATGTTTCCCTCGAGTCTAAGAAAATGCCAAGAAATCCGTAGTGACAGCAGCAGGACGAGTGGCTGCCTGGGGACGGAGGGGCAGGCACAGGAACGAAAAGGAATGAAAAGGACCAGGAAGAGCCTCCGGAGGCGGTGGACACGTCTCCATGTGCAGCGTGGTCGCGGCTTCACAGGTGTGTAACACTGTCAGCAGTTATCAGATGCACACTCCAACACGTGCCGTTTCTGTGTCAATTATACCTCAAGCAAGCTACTGAAATAAGTTAAAAGTAGGTGTGAAAGGGATCCTGTTGTCTGAAGTGCTCTCTCTGCCTTGAACACATTCGCACGGCGGGGAAACTAGTGCAAGTGAAGAATTCAGAGCAGCCACTCTTCCTGAGCCTGCTGTGTGCAGGAAACTGTGCTGATGCCGGGGACCAGGTCAAAGCGCATACCTATGGCTGTCCTTGAGAAAGGTTCTTGAGGGGGGGGGCGAGTGAGTGAGGCTGAGCTCCCCACCAGAAGGACCAGTCAGGCCCCAGGGAGTGCTGGTGGAGGTGGCGGGGGGGGGGGGGCAGCAGTCTGAGCAGGAGCCCATTCATTGGCAGAAATGACAAAAACTAAAGTACAAACAATGCCAGTCGCAGCCACAGTCACTGGGGACTTCGGGACTCCACACTCCTTGGCAGAGCAGGGGGAGGCGGTCTCTCCCCACCACCTCTCTCCCCACCACCCCCTCCCCCCCCCCCCCGAATAAGTGCCTTTCTACTCCCTGTTCCCTTGTCTCTGTGCCTCGAGGCTACAGACTTCATGAGAAACCATACTCACCGTCCTTTCCACCTGCTAACACCACCCTCATCCTTCAGGGCCCAGCTTGGGCTGTCAGGAAGCTTCCAGACCTGCCCACTTGGTTAGGTGCCTCTAACCAGCCTCTCTGTGATCTGGCCCTCATCATACCATAGTGGGCCTGCAGCTGATCGCAGGCCTCTCCTGGGCTGGATGGTGCCTCCACTCAGACACAGGCCACGACTCATCAATCTCTGTGTTCCTAATCCTAGCAGTTTCTGGAATAACGTAGGTGCTCAGCTACATTTGCAATAATCAATCATTGCAATATTCAATCAATACATGAATGAACAAAGACAGGGAGATTAGCTCAGGTAATGCCCCTCGGCCTTTCTCACCACCGTCCTCTTCTGATAAACATGACAGATGTGTGCTGCCCCACGTCTTGGGCACTCAGGCTTTGGGGTTCCACAGTCCTCCCCATGCCTGTGCAGACACCTGCCACTCTCCATCAGCCAGGGTGCTTCTCCCCAAAACAATTTGCAATTTATTTCATAATCCCAACTTTAAACACAGAATGTATTTTTTTTTTTTTTCAAAATACACTCTCTCCGCACCTTCAGACTCAGATTCAGTGCCTGGTATGGGGTGCAGCCTCTCTGTACTCAGCCATGGAAAACCCGCCTGCCACGGAGCCAGGTTGCACTGATGGTAGCACAGGGCTGACTGAAGCCATTGGTGACCTGGTCAGAGAGGGGGATGCAGACTCAGAGGACACGTCAGAGGAAAGGACGGGTTAAACTGGGCACAGTCATATCAGACTCTCTGAGACCCCGAGAGTGAAGGCTGCAGCCTGTCACTCGCCTCTGCCCAGGCTCTGCCATCAGCTGCCAGTGAGCAGGGTTGTTTGCAGGTCACAAGGGGACAGAGAAGGACCAGACCCTGAGTCTTCTGGGGAAACCAGCCTTTAGAGGCTCCCCATGAAACAGCTGGCCAGGGTTAGGGACAGATGCAGAGTCTCTGTGTTTCTAGGCTTAACAAAGAAGAGAAATGGAAAACCTGACCTTGTCCAGGCAGGGTTGGGAATCCCACCAGTCAAAGGGTGAAAGTGTGGGAGATTCGGGGGTGGGGGCACGAAGAGGTGTGAGACCATGCGGGCATAGTTGGAAACGAGACACTTACCCACCAGTCCTAGCGAGCAGGCTACAAGTCCAGTTTGGGGCCTCGGTGCCTTTGAAAGCATGTTTTTCTCACCCACAAACAGTGTGCGAGAAAATGAAATCACAGCAGACTCCAAGACCTCAACATTTCCCTCCATGTGGCAAAGAGGACTTCTAAAAATCCGTAGCCATTCCACATAAGCAGTGTAACAGTAATAGCTTAGAGACAAGTCATACCGATGGACTGAGATGCTCCTGGGGAAAAGCTCATGTGCAAAATATGAAGGAATGAATAAATATGATTAATCCTATGAGGGCATGAAGTGCTAAGATCAGGATGGTTCTCCGGGATCCAGGCACCACGGCCCTTCGGAGGAACTGGCTCGCAGGCTCACATACATGTACTTTTAAATTCTCATTCAAAACCTCCCCCAGAAGGCCTGTGTGCTCCACGTATTCTGGGGTTACACTGCCGACCACGACAGAGCCCTACCCTTGGGTCATGCTGTGAACAGACAGTTGTCCTACAAAGTGTCAGGGACCATAAAGCAACTTTCCCAGAACATCAGAGGGAGAGAGAAAGAACCGTCAGTACATGTTTTGAACAACATTAAAAGAATCATTTATTAGATTACTTCCTCTCATGCACAAAGATGTATCCGAGATAGACTCAAGAAGGACATATTTAACCATCAGCAAAGCTACAAGAAAGCAAACACCAATCATAAAATCTCCTGAGAAGGAGGAGCTTTCATATTTTGAAGCAATAAACGAAATGACAAAGGAAAAGTTGTTGGATTCTGTCTAGATCCATTTTTAAACGCCAGTATATCAAAACCATAACCAGGACTTCAGAATGAATGGGTAAAGAAAAGGTAATTGTGGTAAATATGCAGACAGAGGGTTAATTTCACAGCAAAACGCCTCTGGGAGAAAAGGGGTGGGGGTCATGGACCAAGAAGTCACAAAAGGAAATGCAATTAGTAAACAAACACTTGGGGAAATTTCCCACAGCACTAAGGATGGATCAATGCAATTAAAATAATTACATACCATTTGACCTATCAAGTTAACAAAGCTTGTGAAAATAAACATCGTTGCCAGAGAAGGGACCTTAAAGTTACCAGTGGACAGTGCTGCCCCAGAGCCAGGGACCATCTGTGGTGACAGACCAAGTCCTCTAACCTCTGGGAATCCCGAGGCAGTGAAAACAAATACCAGGAAAGCTTCATAGAGAGAGAGAGAGAGATTTTCATCACGACATAATTCACAACAGTGACAAATGGACCGTGTTACAAATGCCCCCCAAAGAGACACGTGGTTAAGGAAACACACTGTTTTGCAAAAGTGATTACTGATATTTTAAAAGAGTATACCACAGCCGGGGAAGTATGTCTGATGTGACAGAATGTTAAGTGGAAAAGCAGAACTCAAAGCTGAATACACGGTGTGATCAAATCCGTAATAAAACCAGTTTCCATGGGAAGGTGAAAGGACATACAGAGATGTTTTCCTCATGGGATTAGGACTGATTTACTTTTCATCTCACTCTACTTGCTTATATTTCACAAATCTGCTTTACAGAGTAAGGCTCTGGCTCTCAAATTTTAACATGCAGAAGCATCTCTGCATGCTCCTTAAAAATGAGGATTCCCAGACCCATAGGATCTGATCTAGGAGACCTGGAAGCACTGTGCCTATGAACATTCTGAGGATTATCATGTCTGCAGTTCTAGCCAATTCTCTGACACCAACTGGTGCCCCACAGTTCAATTCACTAACCACCCAGAGTCAGCATCCGATCCCATAAGTTAAAGGGCAAGTTCCCCACAAGACTGTCCTCACTTCAGGCGCCAGCTGCCCATGGGATCCTGAGGATACCTCAACTTCTGTCCCACTTGACTATGAATTTGGGGGTCCCCATGATACTACCTCGTGTTTGATGATTTGCTAGAACTCAGAAAAGCACTGACTCTTGAACAGGGGTCAGTGTTTAGAGTTACAGGGGTCCACTTGTACACAGATGTTTTTCAATTGACAATTTGAAGAAACTTGAAAGCAAACCAGGCAGCCTAAAATAGACTATGTGTAAACTTACAGTAGCAATTAATACACTCAGTATTTTAAATGTATTTTCTCTTCCTTGTGATGTTCTTAAGATGTTCTTTTCTCTAGCTCACTTTATGTGAGAATACAGTATATAATACACATTACACACACACATGGTGTTGTTATCAAGAAGACTTCTGGTCCACATGGGCTTGTAATCATTAAGTTTGGGGAGAATTAAAAGTTACACATGGATTTTCAACTGCGTGGTGGGTCAGCACCCCGACCCCTGCAGGGTTCAAGGGTCCATTGTACTCATGATTACAGTTTTATTTGAAAGAATACAAAGTAAAGCCAGAAAGAAAGATGCACAGGATAAAGTCTGGGAGGGGAAGTCAGAGCTTCCATGCCCCGCTCGTCCCAGAATCCCGCTCGTCCCCTTCCCAACACATCTATGCATTCACCAACCAGGAAGCTCCCTCATACCCCCAGGTCAGAGTTTTTATTGGAGGTTATACCACCTATGAATGACTGATACCTCACTGGCTACAGGTTGATACCTCCCTGGCTACAGGGTTGATACCTCCCTGGCTACAGGGTTGAACACACTCTCCAGCCCGCTTCCCCCCCTCCCCAGAGGTTTTCGTGTGATGGTTCCAGTTCCAGCCCTCGTATCACATGCTTGGTCTTTCGGGCCTGGACAGCTCCTCCTTGAAATGATCTGGGACCCCACCTCATTAGCAGAAATTCAGGTATGGCCTAAAGGTGTCCCTGTGAATAGCAGAGACATTGGTATCGCTCAGGAAATCCCAAGGGGTTTGGAACTCTGTACAAGGGACGGGGACAAAGGCCAGGGGGATTCTTTACTATGTCGCAATGGCCCGTGGCCAGCAATTACACTCTGACAAATACTAGAACGCGCATTGTTTCAATTTAAAAAATAAGGTGTAGTTGTTAATGAAGAAGGTAATTGGGGACACTAGAGGGCAGGGCAGTAGGGAAGACTCCCCGTCGCATCGTGCCCCTCAAGTGAGTGTGTTATAAAGTGTGTGCGGCGCGGCGGCTAACAGAACAGAAATGCCAGTGGACAGTGCACGTGATAAGAACTGTTGTTTTGTGACACTTGTTTCGGTTTTATGTGTATGTTTACTGTGTGTGTGTGTGTGTGTGTGTGTGTGTGTGTGTGTGAACAGCATCTGGGCTCCACAAGGAAGTGGGATGAAAAATCTCGTGTCCCATTTCTGAAGCTGTGGCTTCCATCAAGGGGCTGGACGCCACGGACAGGTGGCTGTCAGCGAGCAGAAAATGGAACAATACAGTGAGGAATGACAGGGACCATCCAAGAAACAAGGGCCGTGAGGGAATGAGGAGTGGGGCACTGGCAGGGGCCACAAAGGGAAGGCCAGAAGGGGGAGGCAGTTGGGAATTCTACAGGCAGACTCGGCTCTGGCCTGACATGAGGTTGGGTGTGGGCCTAAGATTGTAGAAGACACACCAGAAAGGAGGGGGGGTGTCGTGAGGGATGCGCTGACTAACAGGACTTGCAGGCACAGGTGTGTCTGCCTACAGGCCAGGGTGACAGCAAACAGGACAGCCAAAGAGGATGAAAATGAGGAGAGCAGAACGCTGCAGCCCACAGGGAGCAGAGGACAGAGGGAGCCTTTAGGGCGTAGGAAAGAGAAGCCAGATCCCGGAAGGGAGGTTCCCGGGTAGAAACAAGAGCGGCCCTGCTGCTCTGCCCCCAAAGCCCCCTGGAATGCACATGGAACTCACTCACTCACTCACTCAGCTGCAAAATTAACTCTGCCGGGGAATTCGAAAAGATCAATCAGCAATTTTTCAAACTCTGGAAAGAAGTTGCTGTCAACACTATGTGGACAGATCCAGCAGGAACCCAAGTGATTATAAGCCTGTAGGACTGATTCAGGTAGACAGAGGCTGATCACAGCACAGGTGGATTCAGAACAGACTGTAGTGTGCCTGGGAACCTGAACTGGCAGAGAAATGCACTCAGCCCGGTAAAAGCCAGGCCAACTCGTTACCAAAAGCACCAGGAGAGCTGGTTCCCTGGTTAAAAAATAAAACAAAGATCGATGTTCACCTTAAACCACACCCAAGTAAAATAGAGGTCAATCAATTAACAAACAAAAGAAAAAATATATGAATATCGATGCAATCTTTGTCTAAAGAAGGGCCTTCTAAATAAATAAATCACGTATATAAATTATTTTAGATATCCGCAAAGGGGAGAGCAAACCCACAAGAATGCGTTACAAAAAGTGAATGGGGGCACTTCAAACGGGGAGGGCCAATGGCGTCCTCTTTGTGCGTGACATATGGTTGTGGGGGTCCCATCGGAACTGGGCCTTGAAGAACCTCGGGATTTAGACAGGTGCACGTTGGCAAGGGAGGGCCAGGTGGCCAGGACAGCATGAGGCGGGCGGGCCGGGGCAAGAGGACAGCCAGGCCTTTAGCTGGCCTGGCTTCATTATCAGGTAACAAAAGTGCTGCATCAACAAAGACCACCTGCCAAGTGATACCACCTGCCTAACTCCATTCCTATGACTGTCAACACTGACATGTGCAGAGTCTTTGAAGACAAACTTAATTACCCAGCAAATACCATTCTCTCTGCAGGCACCGGGGTCTAACCCACACGCCCGACCCAGGATGCCGACTTTGCCAGAGAATCGCCACCTCAGAAAAATGAACACAGATATTGCTAAGTGCCATCAGCAGAACCAGTTTTCTAGTTATTTCCTCCTTCATCCAACTCATCCTGAGAGCAGCTTTCTGCATGTTGTCCAGAGAGGCAGGAGACCCTGGGAGGCAGAGCTAAGGATAAAGGAGCAGGGACGGAGGCAGGACACCACACTGCTGCTGCCCTCCCAGATGGGACTTCAAAGGGATTCTTCAATCTGCCCTTAAATACAGCGGTTTTGTTTCATCTTCATGCACTTTCTCAGGGAACAAATATTTCTGAAATGCCTGGCAGCCGGAACAAAGTGCCTAATTTAGGGACTGCATGCCGTGCCCTCTTCTTAAAATGTCATTTGATTTCCTGATATTCAGGAGAGAAACTGGACCCTTACACAAAAAGGTTAGGAAAAGCATCCTTCTCAGAATTACAACCTTGTTTTTCCTCGTGTCCGCTCGGCTAAGATGTCCAAGGAGGCTGGGAGGTGCTGCTGCTCAGTGTCCATAGGCTCCAAGGTCCTCTCGTGTCCACACTAAAAAGCAGTTTTTCTTGGTGACAAATCCTCAAATTGATGCCATTCAGTTTGAAATTCGGGAGATGCTGACCATCCCTCTGCTGCACCCCATGGCTCACACGTTCACCTCAGGCGTTTCTCCTTCTCCTGCTCTCTCAGGCACGAGGCTGACGAGGCTGACGCTGACAGTAGGACAGGACAGGACAGCAGGACAGCAAGACAGCAGGACGGGAGGCTGTGAACCTTCCTGCCCAGAGCCCTCCTCTGAAAGATCAGAGGCCTGAATGCTAATTCACAGCGTGTTATTAACAGGTTATCACCTTCAATCTGGTGGAGCTCTTCCTTTTCATCCGTACCCTCTGTTTATGGAGCTGATTAAAGGTGTCTTTCCCAACCCAATCTGCTGCGAGTGGGGACACGTTCCCCTGAGAGGCCCTGTTTGGTGAAGGGACCCTCTGAAGAGAGATAAGGACTTTTTGTGATGTCAGCACCAGATGGATGCAGACACCTTGTTCAAAGCTGAGAGCGTGTTAGCATTTGCAAGGAGCCCACACCTGCTCCCAGCGCCCAGGGATTGTGCTCACGTGGTTGTCCTATGGACGCTTAATAAAAAGGATTTTTCCCATGCTCCAGGGGAAAAGTGGAGAGACAGGAAAGTTTCCCTCCATGATGGGCAGGAGGGACCTGGAACCTGTTGTGACCGACAAGAGAAATGCGAGTATTGGACAGAAGGCCCTGGTCCTGCCCCAATCCTCCCCCCTGCTCCATCCTGGCCAGGCCTCCCTGCTGGCCCTGCCCAGCCCACGTCCTCTGAGCATGCCTCACACAGTGTGGGGACACATTCGTGTAGTCCAGGGGTGAGGAAATCCACAAAGTCATTTAGTCTGGCTGCCGAGGCATTAGGGTTGAGTTCATTAAATGTTTGACCAAATACAGCAGGCCAATTTTTAAGTTGATAATTTTGTATGGTCTGCAAATGATGTTATAAATATCCAAATGGCCCTTGGCAGAAAAAAGCTCCTCTCCCCTCCCCATCTCCTCCCCTCTCCCCTCCCCTCCTCTCCTCTCTCCACACTCCACAACCAGAAGCTGAAGCCCCAGGCATCCCAATGAAGCAGGTCTGGCTTAGTCAACTCTGCCCTGCCCACCTGAGGGGCCTCAACCAAGTCTCCAAACTCTCCACTCATACAGTTCCCTATCTCCAAAACGCAGGGCTCAGCAGGACCCATCCAGCTCCCCCTGGTGTCCATGGGTCTAGTCTCTGGTGCCACGTGGCCTCCTGGCTTCTCTCTGAGGCCTGCTCTCTGCCCGGCACCCCTTGGGAAGGGAGACAGGGATCTTTCCAGCCCAGGACCCCCGACCTCACTGGATTCTTATCTCTGCCCACTGCAGCAGGGACTCTGCCAGAAGAGGTGCTCTCTGATCGCCTCATCCTTAGAGGCACTTATCTGGACTCTGTGAGGAGGAGAGGGTACTGAGACAAGGACCCTATTTGCCAGCACTCCCAAACCACGCGCCTGGATTTTAATTTGGAGCAAAAACATTCATACAGTTATCCTCTGGTTTCTCTGTGTATAATTCTCTTCCTGGTTGGGGCAATGCCAGACCAATGCCCCTGTCTAAATGGGGGAAGTACCAGGCTTAAGCTATGTGTGTGTGTGACGAACACAGGGAGTATTAACCCTGATCCTACCCTGTGTGTACATGCCGATAAGTCCCAACACCCCTGCTGCCCTAAGGCCACCTGAACACCCCCACGGTGCCATGGTGCCCAGCCGGCCCTCCAGGGTCACCAGACACAGCCTGCAGGCCAGGCCTTCCCTTGCCTCCTCAGGAAGGCTCACTTCCATGGAAGGCTCGCATTGACATGTCACCCTCTATTCGGAACACCCAGCCAGTTTCAATACCACAGCTTCCTGCCACGGAACCACAAAGGCCTTCCCACAAAGAGCTGGGGCTTGGAGTCCCTGCTCCCTGACACCTAAGCCTGTGGTCGTGCCTGGTAGAGGCTGCAGGGGTGGGGGGAGGGCAGACAGTGGCCGGGAGCCCAGATGCAAAGCCATCTCAGAGGGAAGGGCTGGGTGCATGCATACGCACGTGCCTGGAATATAGAGCACACATTGTGTATTATATGCATATCTAGCTCCTTTCTTAGTGAGTCACTCATCAGGAAAGTGTTTTGGTGTCTTCATGAAGTCTGGAGTTAGCAGGAGAGGGTCGTGCAGGTAGACAGAGGAGCTCTGTTCTCGGATGGGATGGAACCTCCTTGCAGAGCAGGTGGGCGCCTCCTTGCACCAGCCCACTCCCAGCCTCTCTGCAGCTGCCCCTGGGCACCTGGCCCTCCTGGCTGTGCAGCCCTGCAGGCCACCTGCTCGGCATGGCTTAGGAAGGCTTTGCTCTTGGGGTGCAACAGGAACAGTGACGGGGGCTAAGCTGCCCGGCCACCTCACACTCTCAAAGTTGCTTGGGTGACATTCCCACCACGTCCCCAAGTGTCAAGTGGATTGGGCTTGTTGTTTCTGGAGCATTTACCCTAACCGGCATCCGGAGCGCGGCCTCTGTGACGCGCTGGTGTCTGAGCCAAAGGAGTCACACAGGGCTGCTGTTTGCCTAGGCACCGACACGCAGCGCTCCGGCTCTGCGGCTTCTCTCATAATGTTGTTTCAATATATTACAACCACTTGCGTGTGCCAATGTCAGCTGTGAGAGGAAAAAACACCAGAATTGCCATTAAAGAGCAATAATGAGCTGGAAGGCTCACTTCCAGGTCCCTGCGCAGAATCTCCTGTGATGTCAAAAAGCCACCACGTAACGGGAGTGCCTTGTGGCTTCCAAGAACTCCGTGGACATATCCTGGGGCGACATAGCCCCTATGGGACACGGCTGCTGGGCCTACATTCATTCTTAAGGAGCTGTTCCTGCTCTCCTGCCGGGCCCTCAGGGATCAGAGCAGACCAATGAGGACGCCACGCCCTTGCTCTCAAACCGGAGCTGACAACAGGTGACACCTCTCCTTCCTGTCATCACCAAACCCCATCAGCTATGGTCAGCAGGAAGCTTGTCACAATAAAGCCAGGATCTGCAAGAAGCATTTTGTTGATAAATGTGTTACCTTCTTTTTTCTATGTATGGTGCTTGCTGGAGACCCTGGTTGTCAGCTGTCCTGGGCGAGGCAGAATTCGGGGGCGGGGGGTGGTGTGGAAGGAAGAGGAGGCTGTGCTTGCTGGCGCTTCTCATCTTCCTCCACCTCCTGTCCTGGGTGGGGGGAGGGAGTGATTCTCCCAGCAACCAGGTGGGGACTGGGACTGGGACTGGGACAGATGGGTGGAGCTTGCAGAGGGCCACACAAGAGAGGCACCAAGTCAAGGAGCTTGCCCCTCAGAGCCCCACGCTGGGTGTGTCCCAAACAGCTGTCGCCCGAGGCCCTGGCGTCACCGTGACAATCTCCCTGAGCTAATGTTTATTGATGCTGTTTTCTGTTAATTCAATTAAAGCTCTTTCTGCAGCCCTTGGGCAGGCAGGGCTGCCTAGTGGGAGAAGGGGGGCTATTTTCCCAGGTGCTGGGTGGGGTTGCAGCCAAGGGAAGTGAAATGTGATCCCCTCAAGTGTGAAGCTCCCCCAGAGGCCCCTGTCACCAGGCTGCACTCGGGTTTCAGCCCATCTTGCTTCAATTCAGCACTTTATGCACAAAATTTCACTCAGAAAAATAAAACCCAGACCTAATGATTTCGATTGAAAATTACTGCTCTCTAACATAAAACATATTAAACATCATTAAATTTTATGGGTTACGACTCCCTAGTGGACAGCACACCAGCCCTCCATTCAGGAACCGTGGTGTGGTGAATTGGGATCCATGTGATTTATGGAGATGATCAGAAATGTCATCAGAATGGCTTCACTTGGGCAGACGACAGATCCAATAAGAACCTGATCTGGCCCCAGCTGGTTTGGTTCACTGGATACCTGTGAACTAAGGGGTCCCAGGTTCGATTCTGGCCAAGGGCACATGCCTGGTTGCCGGTTCGATCTCCAGTAAGGGATGTGCAGGAGGCAGCTGATCAATGATTCTCTCTCATTATTGATATTTCTATCACTCTCTCCCTCTCCCTTCCTCTCTGAAAACAATAAAAACATATATTTTTTAAAAAGCTGATCTGTTCCGTTTTAATTACTGCCGATCCCTTTCATTCAAACACTCCACATCTGCAAATTCACCTTCTCCCTAAATGTGTTTCTGATTGCAACCTCACCACTCACACGCTCCAGCCGTTAGGCGTGGGCCGGAGCAGAGCCAGGAATGAATCGTCCAAAAGCATGTCCCCAGGTGAGGTCCACAGAGAGCCACGTTGGGGGGGGGTTGCTTTCGTTTGGGGGCCCTTTGGCAGTGATTTCACTGCTCCAAGTGCAGTGCCGAGGTACTGGGGGTAGTCGGTGTCCCCGAGCTCGGTGCCTTATGGAGTAGACATGTGCTAGGTGCACTTCATTCAGGTCCGTGTGCTGGTGCTGTTGGCCGGGTCAGTGTCAGGGAGTGAGGGTGCCAACCATGGAGCAAACCGAGAAGGAAACCCCTGTGTACTGGAGGCTGCTCTGGGAAGGGCTCAGGGACACCTAGCGCACTCAGGAGCCATGGAGAAGAGAAAAGCAGCTCCACTGGCGCATTCGTGAGATGATGACTGATGTTTAAAAATGTGGTGGCAAAGACGTTGTTGTGAGGCTCAACTAAAGGCCAGAGAAATGTATGGTCACTGTTGCCCAGGGTCACGCAAGTGTTAGGTCTTTCTCAGTGAGTGTTTTATTATAAAGAAGCACGATATATAATTAGCTACTTACGAGAAGCGCATATTAAATAAGGTGCCTGTAAACAGAAACACCGGTAAGTCAAGGTTACATACGGAACTGCTGATGATAATGTTTGACCAAAGACGCACAGGAAGCTTATCCCACACTTCCCGTGGGAGCAAGGGTTCAGTGTTTCTTACTGGGGTGTTTGTGCTGACTTGATAGGAAGTAACCACCCTGAGGAGGAAGAATGGCCTGTGGTTGATTTAATTACAAAGTTGTACATGAAGAAACTTAAAGATGAAGTGAGAAGGAACACTCATCAGCCATCCCATCTCCTAGGAAGAGGACAGTAAAACTTGCTTCAGGCCTTTCCTGCCTCCGTAGGTGTCCGTGTTGACATACACACTGTGCCCTGGTCAGATCCTGCTGCTTCCTTTTGTGCTCTTACCTTGACAGCATTGCCTCTTTCAATAAACATTCACCTTCAACCTCCTTCCTCATAGCTGCCTAATATTCCATCCTGATCAACCCTGATACCTGTGTCTAATCCTCTACCTCCTTCTTCATAGCTGCATAATATTCCATCCTGATCAACCCTGATATCTGTGTCTAATCCTCTCTCGGGGACGGTGTTTCCAGGGATAGGGGTGCAGGTCATTCACTGCACAGCACCACCCGGCAAAGGGCAGGTGAATGCAGCTTACAGTGAACTTGGGAAGCCATGCTTCCTGGCTGCAGCTGTGTCTTTTTGGAGGAAGGGATGCCTGTTAGCCCCTGGGCCTGAGGGTTGGGTACCCAGCAGGCATAACTTCATCCATTTTCTCCAGCACATCCCACGGGTCCGAGAAGTCCCCGGCTGGGCATTCAGGTGATGGTTCATGAAGACAGGGAGGCAGCGAGCGGGTTCCCTCACAGCTTCTCCTGGCTCCAATCACTGTTGTTAAGTGTTGATCAGTTCTGAGAAGTGGGGTAACTAGGTTAGAATAAAACTTTATTCACTGAAAAGCAACCATTTCAGTCATTCTTCTTGATTCATGAGGGCTGAGAGGTGGCCAGCCTCCTGGCTTGAACTTGAACGAGAACAGAGATGTTTTCACGCTAGAGACTCTGCCTTTACCCACATTCTCTCAGGAAACCTCCCCAAACGGCAGCTTCTTCTTCTGAAAAATTAGATGATCCAATTGGCCACCCTCCAAGGCCCCTTTCCGCTGTAGAGAAATAATTGTAACGTTGTGTATGCTGGACTTGGACTTTTATTGGGGTGTTTTTGGTATTGGCATTTTAACAAGGAGCGTATCTTCATTAAAATTCTGGACCCGAGTTCCCCCAGACCCTGTGGCTCACTGCCTTAATGAATCACTGCTGTGCACTGTTATTGGGGTTCATCTGCAGAACCCTCTGCCTCGGGCTGGAGAGACTCAGGGCTTCCTCATCCTGCTATTCATCCACTTCCTGTTTGTAGAGTTAAGCCACAAACCAGATACACAGGGAAATACTAAAAGTGCATTATTTCGTTTCAAAAAATATTTTCTCTCTAAATGGCTGAATATGTGTTCTCTGTTTATCCTTTCAGGTAGGATCTCCGTGTCCTGCCAGCACCGAGACCCGGCACCCACCCCATGCCTCCACAGCCTCACGGGGAGCAGGGGTCACCAGGCCAGGGCTAGGCCTGTCCGCCTACAGTAAGCTCCAAAAGGTGACGCCCGCCAGCATGCTACCACACGAGGTTCACTCTCCTCTCCTCCCTGTCACCCATGGACACAGCCAAATGAATGAGTATGTAAGAGGACAACTTCATTCCCAGGGGGCACGTGACAACTGAATAGAACTGACAAAGCCGTTCACCGTGGGACCTCAGGTTTATGCAGAAAGGACAGAGGGATCTCCCCTTCCCCAAAGTAGTGACGGCCGGCTGCTTTGTCTTCCAGGATTGGAGATCTGCTGACCTTCCATGGTTAAGTCAAAGGGACCTGTGCCTCCAAATCCCCTACAGGTGGGTTCGAGGAGGGCTGCCCGCCCACATGAATTGCCCTGATGCTGTGGGAGTTAGGGTGGGTTAGCAAAAGGAAGATGAAGGGTGAGCCTTACACCAAGAGGGAAGCATTACCCCCAGGGCAGCTGCTCCCGGGCCTCAAGGCAGCCTTCCCTTGCCCCCAGGGCCCAGGCCCCCAAGGTCGCAAAGAGAATCAGCTGACTCTCCACACTGAAAACTGAGGCACCGCACAGACATTTTCTCTACTTAAGCCTAAATCAAATTAGTTCGGAGAATGGCCCTTGCAGCCTAATTTCTAATGCCTGTGCACAGGTGGCTAAGTGCCGTTTTCCGATGAAATAGTATACTGTCTCGCTCATAACAAGGGCCAAACGAATGAGGATGGCAGTGATGGATGCAAAAATGCTTACTGTAAACAAAGTGCATGCTTTCCCCGGTCCAAGCCCTCTTTTAATTTGGAGGCCTCTGGTTAATGTTTCCGCCGAGCCTTGTTTGCAACACCGAGCAGTAGAAGTCAATAACCTGACTTCGTGAGTTCCTACGATCTTGTACCGGTGGGTGGGAATGAACCAAACAGCTCCTGATGGAAGGGAGGATCTTTTTGTTTGACAACGTTCTCCTGGCATCTGCGAGAAAGGGCAGATGTCGGAGGCCAGACTGGGGGCATGGGACCTTACCAACTGGGGCATACCCTCGTCAGGCCAGAGTCTGGGTCACTCCCAGGAGACCCACCAGTGACACACTGTCCACCAGCATCCGCAGACTTGGAAATGCCTTTAAACCCACTCATCTGCTTGGTGAGGTCCAAGGCCCGGCCTCTGGGGTGGTTCAGGATCCATTGTTTGGTTTTACTGTTCTTTTATTTTTCATGATATAAGCAGAGCAAAAGTCATTTGTGAAATGTTTCAATATACAGGAAAAAAGGGAGAAAAGCAAAGGGAAAGGAGGTACCTGAGAGGACTAACCCCCGAGGCCAAGGGCTGGCCTCCCTACACATTTCCCGGTGTTGGTATCAGATGCGTAGTTTCTGGAACGCGGTTGTGGCCGCAGTGTGTGAGATCGTGCTCACGTCCCGGTTTTATGGAGTCACATTGGAACACGAGCATTTATCATGGGTGATGGAGGAGGCATCAGGGCGTGTGGACAAGGTGTGAGGGTCACTCGGCACCGTGTCAGCCTCTGCAGAGTAGCTGGGCTGCAGTAAGTGCTTTAAAAACAATGAGAGCGTCGGTAGACAGCTGAATAGGAACGGGACAAAGTCATGTTTTTGTAGCAAAGTGCTTGGCAGTCTCTCAGTGTGTCCTTTTCTATAAGAATAGAAAAATGAGTGGGTTTGGCTCGAGAGTGGACCATGGTTCTGGGAACGCTGGGTCCTGCTTCCGCCTGTGGCTGTGCTCATCCCCCAGGCTGTGTCCACTTCTGGCCCCAGGACGTGGCCCAGCCCAGAAAGTGGGGGGAACTGGAACAACTGAGCTTGCTCCTGGCTCCCTTGTCCTACCTCCCTTGGTCCTGCTCACCCCAGCTGGTTTGGGCCATTGTCCTGTGCTCTGCAGGCAGCGGCCTGGCCTGCCGAGTCCCCCTGTGCCTGACCTTCTTCCTGCACCCTGACTCATGCTGACTCACCTCCTCTGGGCCCATCTTTGCACAGGCAGCTCCTTCTGATTATAATCCATTTATTCCAGACACGCCCCAGGACCTGTTACAACCTATTTATGTGGTAGAGAAGGAGGCTCGAGATCGCTGTTCTCAGGGGAGGCTTGTCAAACGTCCTTGGCGAACTGCTTGATACAGCACCATTGTCGGACCCACCATCTCAGAGCCACAGTCTCTTTCCACGTGTCCATCACCTGCCCACACGCTCCCGAGGAGGCAAGACAGATGCTTTCATCAGAAAGAGCTGATTCACTCTGTGGTTTTGGCAGTTTCCTACACGCCGCATACTTAAACCATCCTCACGAACAAAGCACCTGTGTGCCAAGTCCAATCTGCATGGCTGGGGGGGAGGGTGGGGGTGGGCACTCCACACACGTGTTTCTGACAGCCTCTAACCAGAGTAGCCTAATTGCCGCAGGATCTCGAGTCTTGGGGCAGGTGGGCGTTGTGGAGGCCGCTCAAGGACCCCAGCCACATGGGAGCAGTGCCTAGCGAGGACTAGCGTGGCTTCCCGTGGATGGCGACGTGGCAGGTGGAGAGGGAAGCCTCCCTGGGTTGCAGAGAGATGATGGCAGCTTGTCCAAGCACAAGTGGTTGGACGGTTGGTTGAAGAGATGCTGCCGGCGCCTGGTGATGCCAGGGGAGCTTCATGGACCAGAGGATGGAGCTCTAGGGAAGAGAAGCCGCTCTGTCCCCGGACCCTGGAGCACAGAGGGAGCAAGTAGAGGTGTTGGAACTGAGAGCACAGGCTTCGTTTTCCAGATAGTATGTTGCCCATGGGCTTGGGGCTGGGAAGGGGAGAGCAGAAGGTGGTGTGAGGAGGATGCGAGGCCAGAGCAGAGTCAGCCGCTCAGAGTCTTGCTAACCTGCAACCGGTCCCTGCATTGCTAACGTCTCCTGAAGCCCCCTGCATGTGCCTGTCCTGTGTGCCTGTCCTGTGTGCATCTGTCCTGTGTGCCTCTTTTCTGTGTGCGCCTGTGCTGTATGCGCCTGTGCTGTATGCCTGTGCTATGTGCC
Organism: Murina feae; assembly: GCA_004026665.1. Lineage (NCBI taxonomy): Eukaryota > Metazoa > Chordata > Mammalia > Chiroptera > Vespertilionidae > Murina > Murina feae. The sequence goes on from PVJC01017223.1 coordinate 27,570, forward strand.
TGTGCTCTGTGCCTGTCCTGTGTGCCTGTCCTGTGTGCACTTTTCCTGTGTGCACCTGTGCTATGTGCACCTGTGCTGTGTGCCTATCCTGTGTGTGCCTGTCCTGTGTGCATCTGTACTGGGTGCACCTGTCCTGGGTGCCTGTCCTGTGTGTGCCTGTCCCATGTGCCTGTCCTGTGTGTGCCTGTCCTGTGTGCCTGTCCTGTGTGCATCTGTCCTGGGTGCACCTGTCCTGGGTGCCTGTCCTGTGTGTCCCTTTCCTGTGTGTGCCTGTGTTGTGTGTGCCTGCCTTGTGTGCCTGCCCTGTGTGCTTGTGCTGTGTGTGCCTGTGCTGTGTGCACCTGTGGCAAGGGAGTAATGAGAGGCTCTCTCTAAGGATCTCCAATGGCACCAGGCAGTATTGGGAAAGTGCGTCCTGAGCCTGAGGCATGAGGCCTGAGGCATGAGTTCTTTGTTTCATTCCCCTGGTCAACAAAGACCCTTTCCCTGTGTGACCGACAAAATCTTGAAGGATTCCTATTTCTAAAATTCACCCTCCACAAATATTAATTACTGCAGAGTTCCACGCTGAGTGTGCCTCAGACTGAAACACAACAAGCCTGAGTGTATCTGTCTCAGTGCAGAACGGTCAGAAGTCAGCAGCCACGGCGCTCTGGTTGACGATTCTGCCTGATGGATGGTCACTATGACCCATCTGCCCACTGGAAAAATTGGTTAAAATATGATTTGCCTAAATTTTAGTTGTGATAGTTGTGTCATTAGATTTAATTTATTTAGGTGAGGATTGGGGGAAATGGACTATACTTTTATGATTAATTGCTTGAAATGATTAAAAGTTTATTTCCTTGCTCCTAAATGTTTCTTTCCTCCTTGAAGACCAAGTTCACACGAACAATTCAGAGAAAACCGATCTGCTCCTCCGCTGGACAGAGATACCTCCCTGGGCAGAGCTGGCCGGCCTTGGAGAGCCACAGCCACAGCCACAGCATCGCCCTTGGCGGTGGTCTGAGCATGGGGTTAGTCAGTGGCTCTGGGCGGCAACTCAAAACTGGCAGACACCAGGGCAGGGCTCCGGCCTTGCTGCCAAGAACTCAGGTAAAACTGAGGAGCCCGCTCTTCCTGTGGACTTTACTCCCGAACTTTCTCGGCTGACTCAAAGCATCCCATGTTCTCAGACCCCTGTCCTGAGATGCACCCTGGGCAGCTGTGGGGAGCTCCTCTGGCTTTCACAGCCTTATGGCTACCCATCCCCTGCCCTCCTACCCCACCCCCAGCCTGCCTCTGGTTCACACACGATGAAGGACAATCCCGCGTGCCAGTTTTCTGGGAGGTCGAGGATGAACGTCTGGCTGAGCAGAGGGGCAGAGGTTCTTCAGCCATCAGTGCCTAGTGCCAGGTGGGGAGAGGAACAGCTGCCTCGCTCCTCTGTGGCTGAGAGAAGAGCCCTGGGAGCTGGACCCCGCTCAGCCTCAGGGTAAGCCATTGTAGATGGGGCAAAGCTGGCAGAGAGTTCATGGCACAGGGATGGCAGCACATTTAACAGCTTGTGATGTGCACACCGAGCTCCTGCCATTGCTCTGGTGACAGCACTACTGGCATTTCTGTTAACCCTCGTGGGAGAGGGCACACAGGCCTCCATCCCGATGCACAGGTCTCCCCTCTCGCTCATCGAGTCCTTCAACTCTTGATATTTGGTGAAATCTCTCATCCTGAATGAAGCAGGCAGAGCTCCCCAAACTGAGTCTTCTTTCCCTGACAGCCCCCTCCCCCCATGTGCTCCGACATATGCCTAGCTTGTCAGTCCTCTGCTTAGCTTGTTTCTTCTTGGCTTCCACCTCCAGTGCATCTGGGTCACGGTCAAGGTTCTGGATCTGGTCTATCAGACACATCCCCACATGCAGCCAGTCAAGCCCATCCCTGGATACCAGACCTGCTCTCTGAATGTACCGCGGGCTCTAGATGAATTTCTTCGGAATTGTGAATCCACCCCATGTTCTGGCTGGAGACCCTATGCCAGGTACATGCCATGACCACAGACATCAGCCAGACCACCCTGAGAAGAGCGGACCTTATGAGTGGACAGCTGGCCCTGCTGCATTGGGCAGCCAGCACCCCCTAAACTCCAACATCCTCCAGGTCTGAGCTCTCTCCTGCCAGGCCAGTTTGACACCCTCATCCCACCTAGAGGCTGCTTGCCCAAGCCACAAAAGAGGTGTCACCTGATACATCTGTTATCAGTGGAAGTGTAGTTTTTGGGGTGCCTCAAGGAAAAGAATTTCCTGAGGCTTCTATAGGAAGATGGGATTTCATGGAAAGCTTTATTGCTGATGTAAAATTAAGGGGGTTCCCCTCTAAGATCCCATCTTTGTCCACCTTGCCATGAAAGAAGCCCAATCTTGTCTTTAGCAGGGCCAGGATTAAGGCCACTACCCAGAATTTCTGTTCCATATTAAAGTCCAGTCCAGCATCTGGCTAGCTCAGCTTGTGTTCCCAGATGCAGTCCATTGGGCTCTGCATGGCCATGAGCTATGCAGCGCTTAAGGCCAGGTGGCTATGGAGAGAGAAGAGGCCAGCGCATGGGCGAATGTAGGTGATGGAGAGGAGAGTGAACAGAGAACAAAAGCAAACATTCGAGAGTGAACAAGAGAGCCCAAGAGAGACGGAACTATTTTAACTAGGAGCTTCTGTGAACTAATCAATTAACTCTCCAAGATTTTGCACATGCTTCTGATGAGTCCACCGCCTGGCCCATCCATTGTTCCCCAGGCTAGACTGACAGGCAAGCAACTTCTTTACATCATCCAGACTTCATTGCCCATGCACCCATCCCCCCTTTGTTTGATCCCTTCCCTTCCCCCAGTGAACCTCAAGGGATGGACCAGTGGGTCCCTGAAGAGCATGAAGCTCAGCTTCCTGATGAAGCTGCCAAGATGACCGTGCTTATCATGTCTGGCCTGTCGTTTGCTTTCTTTCCTTTTATTAATATTAACTAGCTAATTATGATGATAACATGTCCAGACTGAAAATGTTATGAATACAGCATGCACTCAAAGTTGGAATTTTGATGCAGGCAGCTCATGACTGTGCCTTTAACATGAGGGGTAGAAAATAATCCATCAAAGTTATATCCTGTGAATGCTGGTCATTAGCGAAATTAAGCACAGGAATGGTCTTAGCTTGCTGACCGCACCAGATCCAGGGCCCCTATCCTAGTGACAAGAGTTTGGAATCAGGGTATCACAGAAAACAAGGAAGCATGAGTCCAAGCCCTGAACGTAAGGTTCCCTTCAGAAGTGACCTGTGCAGACACCCCCATCTGTGTCCACAAACTTTTTACATGTTTAAGTTTCCTCCTGTACCTACTACGAATGTGGGATTTAATATTTCTTTTTAGAAGTTTTGTTATTTACGGCTAGACCTCAGCTGTGATGTTTATGCCAGTAAATCTCTCAGGCTTCTCATATACGTTGCCGAATCCCTCCACCCCCAAATAATCCAAACCAAAAAGCTGCATCAGAAATTAATAACCATGATCATAAATCAAAGTGAAGTTTTTATCCTTTCATTCTGCATACGCCATCATGACTAAATGAGGACCCCAATGCACACAGGACTTAATCAAAAAGGGAGGAAAAAAAACCTTCCTTAATCAAAGGCATATTTCATCTCTGAAGAATTCATCAGAACGTGTGATGGTGTGACTGTACGTCTTGAAAATCGCTCTCCAGCACATCTGGAAACTCACCCCTCCCCCCATCATTATATTCAGGAATACGAACCGTTCAGATTTGCATGCATGAAGCAGTTTCTTCATCTCCCACCTTGTGCGCCATGCGGTGAATGTCTGTAATCTATGGTTACAATCACAGGGATGTGGATTAACAGGGCCCCACTCTGCAGATGGCTGCCATGACCAAGAAACCACCAGAAACATGAGACGGTGCTGAGCACCCTTCGCTGCGGCGTACAGCACGGAGCCTTCCCGTGACATCCACCTGGGACCAGAGCGTTCATGGGCACCTGGACCCAGGCTTTTCTGGGCTCTGAGCAGGAATGATGCTGACTGGTCACCCTGCTATTGCAATCTTGCACTCACAGCCAATGGCTGATGCCACCTCCCAGATCCCACAGCCCCCGGGGCTGAACTGTCCCTCCACTCCGTTGGAGGTTCTGCCTCTCATCTCTCGCAGCATCCCTGCCGGCTCTTGCCAAGTCCTCCAAGGGGGATGTTCAGGGCATCCATCCCTTGTGTCCTGGTTGATATCAGAGGCCAAAGTATCCAGGAAGGGCTTTTCACCACTTGCAATCATGCCCTGTCTGCTTGTCCACAGTACCTGAGTTTGTGCACAAAATAAGCAGAGAGAAGTGGAGAAAGCCGTGTGTGCGCGCAGCACAGGGAGGTGTTGGAATGTCACATTCATCACCCCCACCCTCCAGAGCAGCATCCTTCAGGTGCCGGCATGGCCACATCAGCAGCAGCATCCCTGCTCGGAGGGCTGGCACCGGGAAACTCTCAAGACCCATTCAGACTCAGACTCACTCCGTAACAGCAGCTATGGGAGCCTGGGGAAATGTCTTCTGCTGCTTCCTGGGCTGTACAGTGGAAACAATTATACTGCTTAGTGCCTCCATCCATCCACCCCCCTGTGTCCCGTGGCTGCTGTCACAAAGTACCACAACTGGGTGATGTCGAACAACAGAAATTGATCATCTCAGAGTTCTGGAGGCTGGAGTCCAAAATCAAGGTGTGTGCAGGGCCTCACTCCCTCTAAAGTCTGTCGGGAAAGGATCCTGGCCTCTTCCAGCTGCTGGTAGCTCTGGACATTCCTTGGCTCGTGACTGTATCCCTGCAGTCTTCACCTGGATTTTCCCTGTGGTTCTTCACGTAGTCCTCCCTCTGTGTCTGTCACATAGTCCTCCCTGTGTGTGTCTGTCATGTAGTCCTCCCTGTGTATGTCTGTCACATAGTCCTCCTTCTGTGTGTCTGTCACATAGTCCTCCCTCTGTGTGTCTGTCACGTAGTCCTCCCTCTGTGTCTGTCACATAGTCCTCCCTGTGTGTGTCTGTCACATAGTCCTCCCTCTGTGTGTCTGTCACATAGTCCTCCCTCTGTGTCTGTCACATAGTCCTCCTTCTGTGTGTCTGTCACATAGTCCTCCCTCTGTGTCTGTCACATAGTCCTCCCTGTGTATGTCTGTCACATAGT
>PVJC01017224.1:0-32402 GCA_004026665.1 Murina feae
CCGCCAACTCTTTCCCACTCACCCGTCCCCTGCTGCCTTCCTTTCCCACTTCCCAGTGCCGCCAAGGGGTCTGGGGAGCTGCCAAGCAGGACCCCGGCTTCTGCAGCCTTGCTTTCCCGCTCCACGATGCCCCGCAAAGGGCCTGGGCAGCCACCAAGCAGGCCGAGACTCCCCCCCTGCCGCCTCTTACCCGCTTCCCGGTGCCCTCCAACCCTGCCGCCTCTTTCCCACTCATGGGTCCTGGGTTTTGCGCTGTCCCGCCCTGCAGCTGCTCTGTGCACTTGGGAGGTCCCTCAGCCCGGCCTGTGCCCTCTCGCAGTCTGGGACCCCTCGGGGGATGTCCACCTGCTGGCATGCCTGACCAGCCTGGGTGAGGGGCTTTAAGGCTGCCCACAGCTCCCATTGACCCAACGTCCCAGCAAGGCCGGCTGGACACAGGTTTTTGCGGTTTCTCTCCTATAATTGATGCTGTTCCTTGAAGGCCTGGGGTTATCTTCTATAATTGATACACTGTTCCTTTAAGGCGGCCTTCTAACTAACGAAGCCTCCTCTTTGCTTCACCTCGCAGTGTCTATAATGAAACAATTGTTACTTTTACTGGTTAGGCCCCGGCTGCTCTTTCCTTAAGCTCCGGAGGATTCTATGATCGTTTTATTGTTTCAAATGTTTCAAATCTGTGTTTTGCTAGAAGCAGTTTAATCGGAGCTGAGCTGAGCGGGCGCAGTTTCACTTTCGCTCCTGCCGCAATGGAAAGGGCCGTTTACTCAGGTCCGTGAGTGGCGGCCGCCATGTTGGCTGGGCTAATTTGCATACAGCCGCTCTGATTGGCTGGTGGGCGTGGCTTACCCTGTCTCGGAGAAATGGTTAATTTTAATATTTCGCTTTTATAGAGTAGATAGGAAATTTGTTCAGAGTTTGGAGCTCTCTGTTGAAGGTTTTGAAATCTGACCACACATTAAACTATCTGGTGTATAAAGCTTCTCAGTTTTAGGACACCAAAAATGGCCAGGCTGTTAGAAGGCACTCAGAACTAAATTCCAGAATGCAATTTGCCTGTTGATTAGCCTCTGTGTAACTTTTAGCTCTATTTGGCTGTTAGACTTTTTCTCCCCTCTGACTGTCCATGCCTCCTCCCCCTTTAACTATATTTAAATATATTTAAAATCACATATATTTATGCAAAGAACAGTGAATTTTAGAATGAATTTGTATATACAAGTGAGCCCAAAGGGAATCTGAAATTGCAGTGGGCCCTCAGCTGACCCCTACGAGAGGAATGGGCCATAATTGTCTCACCTCAAGGTGCCCCTTTTGGGACACCAAGACAGAGGAGGTGGAATTCCCCCCACCTAACGCCCCAGTAGTTTGGCTTTTTTCTTTTGAATACGCTGCCTTGATGTTCATGTTAAAAACAGTCGCATCTGAAGTCTCCCAGGACACGACACACTTCTCGGGGAGGGCCTGAGCCTCACATTCTCTTAGGGCAAGCCCTGCCCACTCTGACCTGGTGCGACTTTCGTTACCAGAGGCCCATGTCATCGTTGGGAAGTGGGCACCCTTTAAAAGGTTTCACCTGTGAGAACAAAGCGAAGACAGTAGAAAGGGTGTTGATGGAATGGTGCAAACCGTGGAGTTTTGAGAATGGAGGTGGGTATTGTCTGAAATAGCAGATGGTGGAGATGGCTATAGGCATGAGCAGCTGGAGGAATCTGGTGAGACTTACTAACTGGGACTGGATGACCCAGGTTGGGGAAGGAGGAGATAAAGAAAATGTGGAAGGGGTCAGTCAGATGCTGGTCTGCTCGGTGCCATCTCTCATGACAGACGTGACGACTGTGTATAGAGGAGACGCTAGGCAGAGACTGGATTGAAGGGCATCCAGATGGTTGGATGAATCACCCTAATGTTCTGTGCACCAGGCACCAGGCCATGGACAAGCATTATCTGATGTAACCCTTAAAAGAACCCATAAAATACAAGTAGTTGCCCTCAGTTACAGATGCAACGTGGGTCCTGGAGAGGTGAAGCTGTTCTAAATGTGCTACCTCCAGGGTCTCCATTATGTGGAGGCTGCTCTGTGACATGCTGCTACTTCATCCTCACCCCTTACCTTCTGAAACATTTGTTTGAAGTGTGACATACATGATATACACTTATGCGTGCTAATTAACACGCAGCTTGATGAATCTTCACAGATGGAGGCACTTGTATAACATGCCCCCGGATCAAGAAACTGAACGTTGCTAACATTGTGGACTCTTGCGTTGCCACTGACCAGTCACTCCTCCCAGAGGAGCTGCTGCCCTGCAGGATGCCCTCTTCCGCGTTTAAGTTCTTTCTCCCAGCATCATGTCTGTGAGATTCATGTATCTTTTCCTTTTTGAGGTTGAGTCTCAGGACCTAGAGTTCTAGGAAAAACATACTGTGGGACTACAGAGTTCCCCTTTGGTTTCTTCAAAACTTGTGAATTTGGAAAATGTAGTCTATGAGGTGTCATGACCTACAGGAGAAAAAGCGATCTGAATTTTCAGAGTCCTTGGAATGAAGGATTCAATATTAACAGGGAAATGCCTTTCGGTATTTTTTAAAAGGATGAAGTAAAAATCTCGATGCATTCAGAGTCTCCGCCAGGTGCATTTTTGTTTTATAGATGTGATGTGCGTTTGTGCAGTATCCAGGGATTCTGAAAAGTTTGTTTGTAAATGAGGTTAAATTTGGTTTTACCAGAATGTAGGCATACTAGAGGCCTGGTACACAATATATGTGCATGGGAAGCGGGGGGGGGGCGGTGGGGTGGGTAGGGAGAGATGGGGGGTCCCCAGCCTGGCCTGTGCCCGCTCACAGTCTGGGATCCCTCAGGGGATGTCCGCCTGTCGTGGAGGCAGGAGAGGCTCCCACCACCTTGCTGCGCTCGCCAGCTGTAAGCCCGGCTTCAGGCTGAGCGGTGCTCTCCCTGTGGGGGTGTACTGACCACCAGGGGCCAGCTCCTGTGTTGAATGTCTGTCCCCTGGTGGTCAGTGCAATTCATAGCGACCGGTCATTCTGCTGTTCGGTCGATTTGCATATTAGGGTTTTATTCTATAGGATGTGGGATCTTGATGGGAAAAGAAATTGGAAATTTGCAATGTGAAATTTGTGCCCTTTAGTCAGAGACCACCAGGGACACATCTGTCATTGAACAAGCTAAGTATAATATTGTTCATTGTAACCGGGAAAAATACTGCCTGGAGAGTTAAGAGGGTGTTAGAAAGAACCTACTGTAGGATTTGGGTTTTGGTTGGGTAATCTTGAGAGCGTCTAAAAAAGTGCAGGTGCCCTCTGGATTGGGTGTTTTCAAAAAGTGAGGGCAGCCCTGGCCAGTGTGTGCTAAGTGGTTAGAGCATTGGCCCAAATACCGAAGGGTCACGGGTTAGATCTCTGATTGGAAGGCAACCAATTGATGTGTCTCTCTCACATTGATGTTTCTCTCTCTCTCTCTTTCTCTTCCTCCCTCCCATTCTCTCCTTCCCTTCTACTCTCTCTAAAAATCAATTAAAAAACAATCCTTGGGTGAGGATTAACAAAACATTGAGGGCAGTTTTCCGAGTATCTCAATAAATTCTACCTGTGGAGGGGGCAGAGTGGAGTCTGAGGAAACTGTAATTGGTAAAGAAGCAGCAGTCACTCATTTCAGCTTGGGTTGGGGGGGTGGATATTTGCTGCGTTTCCCCAGTGATCTTGTTTGGCCTCATTTTGTCTTGGTCTCAGAGTGACCTTATTGACTGTTCTAGAAGATAGATTGTGTCCTGGAGGAGAGCAGCCTGACCTGCTGAGCCAGAGTGATTTGCAGTAACATTGAGGTCTAGTTGTGAGCATCAAATCAGCTCCTGCATATCAGGGACTGCTATATATATATATATATATATATATATATATATATATATATATATATATATATATTCTAGAGAGGAAGGGAGAGATGAGAGAGAATCCTCGATTGGCTGCCTCCTGCATGCCTCCTGCTGGGGATAGAGCCTGCAACCCCAGCATGTACCCTTGACCAGAATTGAACCCAGGACCTTTCACTCTGCAGGCTGATGCTCTGTGCACTGAGCCAAACCAGTTAGGGCTGCTTTCTTTTTTACTTAAGGAAAATTTCTGGGCTTTTGTTTTTCATAAACCTACCCTTTATAATATGGGTGGTCTTTAGTAGATACTTATTTCTTAAGATACTAAATAAGAATTTGAATAGAAAGTATATTTAGGACATTATCCGTTCGGTCCTTGTTCTCAGACTTCTTGGTGACTGGGGTTGCCCAGTGTGGACTTGTTTTTAGAGTTTTAGGTAATCTTGGTGAAGTCACATGGGCCTCTGGCAAATGCTTAATCACACTTTGCCCCTTCTCTCCTTACCTGTGGAGTGAGGGTAATTAAAACAGTGACCCAAATGTCTTAATGGCCCCTTGTGATGTAACGGTTAGATCTCAGAGCCAGGTGATGTCTGCTAATTTATACTGCACCTCCTTATGACAAGGATACTGGGTGGCTGAGAGGATGTGTCTTCCCTCCGGGCACTCCATCCGTATCTTCCCTTCCCTTCCCTTCCCTTCCTTTCCCCTTTCTTTGTTCCGTGGCTTGGCCTAAGTGAGCACTCACAGTTGGGATACAACTCCTTGCCCACAAAGAAAGGTTTTCTGAAAGGAGGTCTTCAGTCTAAGAAAATTTCATCTCGGGATGCCCATGGAGCTCCTGAAGTTGTTCCTCCTTGTGTTTGCTTTGAAAGCAGGGTTTGAGCAGAAGGCTTGCACTTTGGCGAGCCCAGTATTCTGATGGGTTGTGAGGAGGTAGGGGCTTGTGGGTCCATTCTGAATCACCTGAGGCTCTGACCCTTTCACATGAGCTAGGGATGGGCCTTGACTAGCATGCTTTTCTGATTTTCTTGTGTAACAGAGCATCTAACCTTCTGTTTCTGGCACCTGCCTTTTGCTACTGGAATGCTTGTACATGTAGCCTTGTCTGTGTGCTGCAGCTGAGTATGAATTCTTATCTGATTTCATGGACAGAATGTGAAACAGGCTGTTGAGGAAGGTGAGTTTTCCCTGGCAATGTCCTGCCTGACAATATTCAAGAAAAGGAAGGGAAAAGATGAAGAGGAGTATTCAGATCAGTAGAAAAAGAGCTTCAAACCAATGCAAGTGGGTGGGGGGAAAAGAGAGAGGAGCTAGAAAGCAGGTAGTTTTGCTGGTAGGTAGAGTACTTCCTGTGTTCTGAGGCCCTGTCTTATTTTTGTCTAAATATGTGGCCACTTAATCCCATTGAAATGCTTTGAAATTTTATTAACGCCCAGATTTAGTTCTTTAACTCTTCTCTGACTGCGTAATCTCTGTGTTCCTGTGTTAACTCTATTTTGATTATTGTGCCTCTATAGGAGGTTTTACTACACCATATGGCAAGTTCTGACACCTTGCCTTCAGAATTGTTATGACTGCTGCGGTCCCCATGTCACGTCTCTTAAATCCTGTGGGAATTTTATGTTGGCGAGAATTTCTATCTTACAAACATCCCAACTTATCTATTCATTAAGGTTTATATTTCTTGACTCTGATGCTCTAGTGAAGCTGCTAAAACTACTTTCCGTCGTCTAGGACTCCATCTTTTTTCTTAGGTGCCCTGTTCTTGCCGTTGTGAGTAGGAATTTTTTTCCCCCCGTTTTACTTTCTCATATATAGGAATGATTTTATCTCGTGTCTTTAATATGTTGTTTGGCTTCTGGTCACCTTGCTGAACTAAACTTATTGTTGGTTCTCTTGCACTTTTCAGGTGGAATGACAAGTGTGTGTCCCCTTCTTTTTAGCATCTTCTAGTCACTGTAGAATCAGGTCATACTCTCATTTAACCTAACATGCTCAGCTGTTTATACCCAGTAAGCAGAGTACTGGTGCAAACAGCATCGGCTCCTCTACCCTCTTAGTCCACGAATGTCTGTAGGCTCTGGGTCAGTCTCCTTTCCACTGTTGGCTACTGGGGTTTCCTTGTACTTTCCCCCGGGCATGTTATTTGAAGTTTATCTGGATAAGAAACTTCTCACTCTTCAAACCCTTTTTTTTTTCTGTCTGCCTGCTCATCCTTACCCTGAGTGTGTCCCTCCCGGGCCTTACAGGGAGGAGCTGGTCATAGCTGCCCTCGATAAGGGATCTCTGCCAGATTTTAAACATCTTTTTCCGGTAACTCTTTACTGTAAAAACTTTGAAAAACAAGTTTACCCAGTGAGTGTGTGTGTTTGAATCCACTGTAAATACGTTCGGCAGTGATGAAAGGTCACCTCTCAGGTGTAGGCACACAAGGCCAGTGCCAGGGAGCGGTAATGAGATCAAGAGTTCACCCTGAAGATGTCATCCCTCCCATGAGCTGGGACCCTTGCCAGGGACCCCAGCCGGGTGTGTTCCCAGGACCCCAACCAGAAGGCAGTGCCATCGCCTACCTCCTCTTCCTTGAGCCAAGTAGCCATGAGTTCTGTCACTTTTCATTCATGGCGTTACTCGGATTCTTCGTCCTGGGTCCATTTCCTTTGCCGCCACAGTGGTCATGGGTCACTGTAAAAGCCTTGGTTCTGTCTGCACTCCAGATGTGGCCAGGGCTGCAGATGCACTCAGGATCTCGCCAAGTCCTCGTGTGTATCCCCCGGGGAGGCTGAGCTCCTCGCACACAAGGGCAATGTCATAGCTTCTGGGTCCTGCACAAAGCCTGGCCCAGTGCTCCACACGGGACAAGGTGACAACTGTTTTCCTGACCTGGGCTGGTGGAGCCCAACGCAGTCACTCACTCTGACCCTGGAGCCCCTCTGCTGGGGTTTGCATCCAGCTCTGCCCCTTTAAACCATGTGGCCTTGCACGAAGTTGCTTTGCCTGTCTCTACCTCATTCTCTTTGTCTGCAAAATGGGCAGAATAATGGTGGGTAAAGTGCTTAGAAACCTGTGAAGGATGCAGAACAAAGTAATCACAAAAGCAGGATAAGAAAAAGAAAAGAAAAACAGGTTCACTATACAGACATTGTGTTGTCAGTACCACTCTCACAATGACCTCGATTGCTCTGGGTTTTGTCTCCTGGTCATTTCTAGTGCACCTGAGGGTTGTTGTGAATTTCTTCAACGCAAAAGCAGGATCATGTGACTCCTAGCCTGTGTTTTCCTATTGATCGTAATATTAGGGCAGTTTTGTCACTTGTTCTCTGTTATGGCAGCTTCCTTATTCCATTGTTTGGGTAATGAGAGAATCTGTTTTCTTGCCTTGCCCGTATTCCTTGGCTGCCTGTATTCCTTGGCTGGTGGGCCTTCTCTGGTCAAAGCCAGGAATGGCAGCATGGTCCTTCTCAAGTGGCATCACTCTGACCTCCTCTGCCACCCCTTTTCCATTTTAAAGGACTCCTGTGATTACACTGAGCCCACTCAGTTACCCCAGGATAATCTCCTTATTTTAGGGCCAGTTGGTTAGCAACCTGAATTCCATCTCTTTAATTCCTCTTTGCCACGTAAGTAATGTATTTACAAGTTCTTAGATCTAGGATGTGGCTTTTTTTGGCGGGGGGTGTTGGCATTATTCTGCCCACTCTAACCTCTTATTAAGGACTAGTGGCCTGGTGCACAAAATTTGTGCAGTGTGTGTGTGTGTGTGTGTGTGTGTGTCCCTCAGCCTGGCCTGCATCCTGTCCAATCTGGGACTCTTTGGTGGATGTCCAACTGCCAGTTTAGGCCCGACCCCTGTGGGCCTAAACCAGCAGCCAGACATCCCTCTTGATATCCCAGACCACTGGCTCCTAACCATTCACCTGCCTGATTGCCCCTAACCACTCTGCCTGCTGACCTTCTCGCCCCAAACTGCCCTCCCCTCCTGGCCCGATTGCCCCTAACCAGCCCTGCCACCATGGCTTTGTCTGGAAGGACATCCAGAAGGTTTCCCGGAAGGTCTCCTGGTCTAATTAGCATACTACCCTTTTATTAGTGTAGATTAATTGGTTGCTTGCATTCATATAGATGGCAATTCAGAGAACGTCTTCATATGTCAACCTCTGTGTATCTCTGGTCAATCCATGGACTACCTTTCTGTGGTTGGAATATTTCAAAATGCTAATTTTAATATGTTTGACAAAGATGTCCAAATTCCTGACACTTCAGTCTTGGTTGGGTAGGAGAACAGAAGGCAAGTTTAGTGCCAAAGAGAAATTTTTAGAGCTGGGAGGAGACCAGTTTGTCCCTTTGTACTATTCCTGTTAGAGTGTAAGGTCCTGTCTCTCATTGTAGCTTTATTATATTCTCTGTGCCTTCTGGCTCACGTGGTACGTGTTTGCTGGTGTATATTTGCTAGATAAACGAGTAAGGAAATGAGCGTGTACACTTAGGAATCACACACATGCATGCACGTGCATTTCACCGTTAAACCCCTTCCTTCACTTTGTTTCCTTCCCAGTATAAAATCTCAGCGGATGTAATGTCTGAATTACTAAACATGGTTAATTTATCAGCATTTGGAGCGTGGACAGCTGTTCTGATTTTGAATGTAATACTGCCTCAACATCATTGAAGTGGGGGACATGTATTCTCATATAAAGTGTTTAAGATGGATGGTTTTAACTGTTCTGTCTTTGTTCATTTTAAAGATGAAATCTGTGTCCTGTGTTTTCTGTTTCTCCTCTCTTGGTTTATTACAAAAATCTCACAAGTTTATATAGGGTTACTTGGAAATAGGCGGAATAAAATGCCACATTTTATTCTGTGCCACAGTCCCTTGTCCGTGGGGCCAGATGTGTTTTCGAATGAAGGTTTTTATGTTTGGTGGTGAGAATGGGTGTGCATTAGTTTCCTAGGGCTGCCATAACAAAATACTACAGACTGGCTTAGAACCACAGAAATGTATTCCCTCACAGTTCTGGGGGCTGAACATCTGCAGTCAAGGGATCGGCAGGCCCATGCTCCCTCAGACGCCTTTAGGGAGGGTCCTCCCACTGCCAGCTTCTGGCACTTCCTGACGTCCCTTGACAGGTCTCTGCCTCCGCAGTCACATGGCATCTCCCTGTGCGACTCTGTTCTTCCTTCTCACAAGGACACTAGACGGATGGATTAAAGCTCATGCTAGTGACCTCGTCTTAATTTGATTACACCCGCAAAGCTCTTATTTCCAAATAGGGTTAGAGTTGCAGGTACTTGGGGTTAGGTCTTTAACATATCCTTTGGTTGGGGTTTGGGGTGGGAGGTGGGGGGCGGGGGGTACAGTTCAATGCAATGCAAGGCACAGTGGGTTGGGGTATGGAGAGGTAATCCTGAGCAAATGGTACCTGCAGTGTAACTTCTCATGGGTTAGAGCAGCCATCCAGCGAAACCTGTGGACGGGCGCACTCAGTGTGTTAGTCAAGCTGCAAACAGGCTTATATTCGTGTCACACCAGGCTTTGCCACCGCGTGAATGCAGGTCAGGCTGGTGGGCTTCCTGCCACGTGGTTACAGCTTTTGGTTTTCAGTCTCCTGGATTTGGGGGGTTGTGTTTAAAGGCTTGAGGACAGGTGCTAGGTTTTCACCGTAATTCCTCACAGTGGATTAGTGAGCTTTCTTGGAAGTTCTATCCCGGGAGAGTGACTACTCATGTACTATCTCATGCTATTTATCCTCCCCCCATGTCTGGGCAGTTGTGCTCTTTGGATGCAAGACCCAGCTCCAGGTATCGAGGATGTGATGTAGTCTGGCCACTAATATCCCTGTGTCCAACCAGAATAGAAACTATGCTGAAAGTTAAACCCATGCTAGAAGTTTGGAAAGCCTTTCTCTTCCTCCTTCCTCACAGAAAAGCAATCTCTACACATCAACACCCCCCAAATCACAAAGCCAGTCCGCCCCTTGAACCAAAGCGTTGTGGTTGGCTTCCATAGAAAGTCGTGGACAGGCCAAACTCGAGACACCTTAGAAGGAGCCAGCAGACGATGAACGGGAAGTAAAGGCTGCCACTTGCTCCCTGCAACTGCACAGGAAACAGACGCAGCTTTGTAGCTGTGAGTGTAGGTCGAAGTTTGCTTAAATCCTCACGTCTTAACTGCATACCGAAACCCAAGCTTGGGGAATCTGCTGGAAGAGCCTCCGGCTAGTACAGTGTCGGACTTTGTTGAAGCACGTTCTTTGTAACAGTTCTTACGGCGGAAAGGATTGGAAACATCTGGAATGTCAGGGAGCTGGTTTGGGCGCATCAGTGAGATAGGACGTTTGTGACATCAAACATGGTCGGAGGAACATTTAATCACAGAGAAGACTTACACTATAATAAGTGGGGGGAAGGGATACAGTTGCCTGTAACGTGAACCAGTTTTGTCACACGTGTAAGCATGGCGTCTGGAAGGGATGGATAACAATGTTAACAGTGCTTCGCATAATAGACTTTAAAAATATGTAAGTGCAAGATTTCTACTTTTCTGCAACAAGGCTATTTTTTTTTTTTTTTTTTAATTTACTTCCTCCTCTCCTCCCTCTTAAGTCCCTTGATCCAGAGGCCTTTTACTCTTGGGGAAGAGTTGTGTTCTCTTCTATTTAGTCATAGAACTATTCTCTTTTACTGCCACATGTCAGCTGGATGTGGGGGATACTTTTCGAGCAATTGCTGTTCAAAGCAGGGTGAGATTCCCACCACCTCCCCGGGCAGGATGCTGACGTGGGGAGAACACTGGATGGGGAGTAGGGAAAGGCGGGTTCTGGTTCCCACTTCGCTACTGACCACTGTCTTTCCTGTCGCTAGTGTCTGCTGGCGACAGCTGGTTTTTCCTAGAATTCGCCTGGAGGTGTGACTGATTTGGTTTGTTGGTTGGTTGGTTTGTTTTCAGCTGCTGTGCCATAAAGGATGTTGGGTTATTTCATATTCTACAGGGGACGAAGCGCAGGCTTAGGAAGAAGGAAGCTTGCCAAGTCAATTAGGAGTTAACCAGGACGGGCGCTGAGGTCCCCTGGCTAGCCAGTGCCCTTTCATCTGCTCTGATTCACCTCCTGCACTGCTGCTCCTCCAGACCTCTGGGCCCCACCCCTCAGCTGGCCCAATATTTTATCTTTTCTTTTTTCCACATGAGTATTAGGTGGTACTAATGCAGTTTTGAAATTGGGCTTTGGGAATCCTTTGTGGACAAGGCAGCCCCTCCCAGTTGCATGTGTGCGTACAATAAATGAATGCATTTTATATATCTTTATTAAATAAATCTTTCCTCACAGGAGATGTGGTAGATGATGGGAAGGAATCACTATTTCTGGGGTGGATAGCCATTGGAGGACTTTCCTTATCCTGCAGTTTCTTTATAGACTGGAATTCATATCCTCACTGGTCTGCCTGTTGCAGACCTGCCCCCCCCCCCCCTCATCCATGGTCTCTTAGACATGCCTTTCTTACTCTTGCCAGGCACCCCTGTACTCATTCTCTGAAAGAGGAGAAAAGGTGTGGAGAAAAACTAACTAAATGCCCAGATTGCTGTCATCACACAGGAACAATACGTATGGGCTGTGTGTGCCATCAGGAAACATGTAATCTCCTACTTGCAGTGGCAGTGGTAGCAGTAGCAAAAAGTGGCTCCTTTGCAGTTCATAAAAATTACCCGTCAGTCACCCAAAGCCACTTCGTTTGGGAAAGGAAATTACAGGGTGTCTCCTTCCCAAGAAGAGCAGCTTTGTGATGCGCAGGCACTGTGGGGTAGCTCATGATGTTGGCGTTAGCAACAGGAGAGTGGATTTGGCTTGTGGCTGTGATGCTGCATCCCTTGGGCCCGGGAGACATTGCATGGTGAGGAGGGCCATAGGAGGACTGGGAGCTCTGGAGCCAGTCCAAGGTTTGGGAGTGATTCCCGGCCTTGGTACTTAGTAGCTTGGATCCTTGGGCAATTTGCTTGACCTCTCTCAGCCCGTTAACCCATGTATGATGTGGGGCTGAAAGGTGTGAATTAAATAATCCATACAGATAATGTGTGGAAGAGACTGCTACACTTCTATAAATACAGTCAATACCTGAAAACTTATAGGAATGTAATCCATAAAGGTAAATATCCATTTATAAATATATATACACACATACATGTATGTTTATATAGACATACACGTATAAGCATACACACTAATGCAAATTTTGTGTATTTATATATATATATATATATATGCACTTCATTACTCCGCAGGTTTTGGAGTGCTATGTGCCTAGCCATTTCTATTGTTACTGTCGTGGGTAAAGTATTTAGCTTTTTTTTTCCCCCTTCTGTGTAGCTTAATCTCATTAAAAATCTCCAGATTCTTCAGGCTATATTTTCTGCAGCCAAGATCATCTCAAGGCCAATTGCTAAATGTATGTATTAATGATGTTACTTTCCTTTAATTGCCGGGAGGATTGTGTTATGTGCCCCTGTGGGGGAGGGACAGTGTCTGTGGTGGTCGCTGCCATATTCACATAGTGCTTGCCATTCAGGAGATGCTCTGGTGTATGTGTTGAATTAAATTAAAAAAAAATTAATGACTGCAGTGGCTGCTGCTACTTAGTGGCTGCTGTTCTGGTTAAGAACTTATTATTGGAGGGAAGCAGATAGGGGAAGCCTCCTGGGAGTGGTGTTGAGGCTCACCCCTGCCCCTGTCAGCAGTAGTGGGGACATGTTTAGAAAGGGTTTCCGTCATCGGGATGCTTCGAATTAGACACATGGTGAATGGTGCCTGGCCAGTATTTGATCTGGAGTAAAATTCATTTGCAATCAGTTTAACCTCAGGGTGAAATTATCTGCCATTGAGTTCATTCTTTGCTCAAATTTTTGTTTTGTCATTTTTAATTTCTAACACAATTTCTGTGGCTTTTGGAATGTAGCTTGTAGCGGGGAGAGTGGAAGGAGAGGTGGATGGTCCCGTCATTGTGGCTGTAGTTGACCTGCCTGCCCGTTCCACAAAGGTCACTTTACCACACCGCCCCCTATTGATTCTTTGCAGTCTGACCACATTCCTTCTTGACTGGCTTCTCCCTGTGCTGGTGGCAACTGAGTAGTAACCCTCATTTTCCAAGGAGATAGAGCTGCAGACGTTTCATATCCCTATTCTCCAGGCTTCAGTCACTGCCCCAGTGTCAGGTCTGGACACTTTGGGTTGGTTAGGGATAGGTAGAGGTATAGAGGGTGTGGCATTTGCAGCTTTCTTGTGAAAAAGAAAAAAATAAGAGACTTCAGTTTTTTAAAAATACATTTTTATTGATTTCAGAGAGGAAGGGAGAGGGAGAGAAAGATAGAAACATCAACAATGAGAGAGAATCATTGATCAGCTGCCTCCTGCAGACCCCCTAGTGGGGACTAAGCCTGCAACCCAGGCATGTGCCCTTGACCCGAATCAAACTGGGATCCTTCAGTCCGCAGGCCAACGCTCTGTCCACTGAGCCAAACCGGCTATGGCTAGACCTCAGTTTTTAAGAACACATCTTCCAAGAGCAATGGGTAACTTCCCCCATGGCCCCAGGAGGTAGTAACTTCATCACCGTGAAGATCACGGATTTACGGTAATCGGTGACGTGACTCTCAGACACAGAACGCCGATGTGGTCGTTTCTCTGGGTTTTCTATCCGTAGATCTCTATCTAGTGTGTGACTCTTGTCCTTACGATGGTGTGTGGCTGGAGACTGTTAGGCACAGATGTTTCTTTTTGCCTGATCTCTTTTTATATATTGCTTATAAGCCCAAGATTACTCATCCTGATCCTGCAGGAGCAGTTCCTGTGTTTATAATTGGGGAAATGGGTTGTGACTCCACTGTGAGACTGCAAACTCTAGTGCTGTCATCAGGAGAGGAGATGAATGTTTTAGCAGTATGAATATAGCGTTAAGATTAAAAGGAAAAAAGCTTCCAACTGTACTTGATTGGGTCATGAACAAGGCAGGTAGTCCTCCTACTTGCGCCTGGACCTACAGTATGAATCGTATGCTAGCGTTGCTCCTCTTCCATGCCAATCAGTTACGGGAAAATCTGGAGACATTTCAGGAAATCTGTGCCTTCAGATAAAGGGAAGAATCTTTGAAAAAGGGAAGTATCCTGGTTGAGAATTACAGACACAGTTGTTTACTCTCCTCCCATTCAGAGATGGAGGCTCTTATTCAAAGATTCACTGTTTCCTACCCTTTTAATCTGGGATGGTGGAGCTCAGCTGAATCCCCAGCTGATGCAGCCTCAGTGAAACAGACAAGGAACCACTCATTAATCTGTAGGATGAAGGCAACTAACATATTGTTTGAAGTCTATGCCTTGGGATTTTTCGTTGCATAGCAATCGATAACTTACAGAATGAACTTCCTCTGGCAGGAATCCTATTATGCCCGCCTAATCTCAAAAAATCAGGATAAGGAAGAACGTCTTTCACATTTAGTATAATTTTGATCAGTCTGATTCCTTTCTTCTTAGTCGCCAGCTATAGGACTGCCAGGTGCTCACAGCTCGGAGGGAAGAAAGACAGCCGATTTGGGGAGTGTGATTCATTTTGGGGAAAGGGTGATTTGGGAGTTAGTGCTGTGTAGGGAGTAGTTTGAGTATACTGTACTGGTGTGCTAGTGTAGTAATAGGAAAAAAATAATTCTGAGAGGAAAAATGAGAAAATACCAAGAAACTTTTGAAAACTGTGCCTTGTATTGGCTCCATACTTAAGTGGGAGGACATTTTCCCCTTGTCCTACTTGCAAATGATCTCTCTGCTCTTAGAAGCCAGATTCAAGCTACTTCTTTTTAGTTAAAGCATGACATGAATGAGTTTTTGAAATCTGGCTTTGGGAATTTACCTACAGTTTATGTTGTTATAATAGAACATGTTATCCTAACAACCAATTTGTAAATTAGAGCATTTATAATTTCAGAGCATGGATAGATTGGGACCTGCCAGTTACCATAGTAGACCTGGTGTTTGAAGAATGGACTAGCTATTTTTTTAAATTTATCAAAATGATAAATATTAGACATAATTATTTTATAAATCTGTTAATTGTTATAATGAGTATAGTCAATTGAGTTTTAGAGGCACAGTATTTTACTGCTCCTTTTATTCAGAGATGGAATGAAAAGCCCTATTTGTTATCACTGTATAGTTAATTTTATTATAGACTAGAGACTCGGGGCACAAAATTGGTGCTCGGAGTGGGAGTGGGGGATGGGGGTGGTGTCCCTCAGCCCAACCTGCACCCTTTCCAATTTGGGACCCCTTGAGGGATGTCTGACTGCCTGTTCAGGCGGACAGTCGGACATCCCTTTCACAATCCAGGACTGCTGGCTCCCGACCTCTCGCCTGCTGATTGCCCCTAACCACTCCCTTGCCAGCCTGATCAATGCCTAACTACTCCTGTACCGGCCTGACTGCCCCTAACTGCCTTCGCCCTGCCAGGATGGTCCCCCCCAACTGTCCTCCCCTGCAGGCCTGGGTCCCCCACAATTGCCCTTCCCTGCAGGCCTGGGTCCCCCCCAACTGTCCTCCCCTGCAGGCCTGGGTCCCCCCCAACTGTCCTCCCCTGCAGGCCTGGGTCCCCCCCAACTGTCCTCCCCTGCAGGCATGGGTCCCCCACAATTGTCCTCCCCTGCAGGCCTGGGTCCCTCCCAACTTACCTCCCTCGCTGGCCATCTTGTGGTGGCCATCTTTGACCACATGGGGGAAGCCATCTTGTGATGATCAATTTGCATATTACTCTTTTATTAGATAGGATTTGTTTCTAAGTCTGTCTTTTGTTTCTATTTTTCTAAGTCCATTTCACCTTTTTATATTCCCTTTATATTTCTGATATAAATGGAAAACATACTTGTTAGAGAGAGAATGCTTTGTCCAATGTGGCTCAGTGGTTGAATATCCACCTATGAAGCAGGAGGTCACTGTTCGATTCACAGTTAGGGCAATATCTGGGGGCATGCAAGAGGCAGCCAGTGATTCTCTCTCATCATTGATGTTTCTGTCTCTCTCTCTCTCTCCCCCCCTTCCTCTCTGAAATCAATCAACACACACACACACACACACACACACACGAGGTCCGGTGCATGAAATTCGAGCATGGGTAGGGTCCCTATGCCTGGCTGGCAATCAAGGCCGATTTGTGGGGCAACCGGTGGGGCAGTCGAGGGGCCCCCACTGGCACCTGCCTTGGCCGGCCTGGTACCACCAGCTTGCCGGCCCTGCCTCTGGCTGCCTCCCTCTGCAGGGTAACAGGTGGAGCTATGGGAGGACCTGCAGGCTAGGGGCAGCTCCTGCGTTGAGCATCTGCCCCCTCGTGTTCATTGCGCATCATAGTGACCAGTTCCACTGGTTGTTCCACCAGGCAGTCGATTTGCATATTAGACTTTTATGATATAGGATATACATACTTTTTAAAGAGTACATTTTCAGAGTTGTATAATCATTACTATAATCTTGGAGCATTTTCTCCATCTCAAAATGAAACTGTATTCATTGGCAGTCACTCCTCATTCTTCTCCTCTCTTGCCTGCTTGCTGCACCAGTACCCTCCCACCAAGCCTTTTGCAACTGCAAATCTTTCTGTCTCTAAATTTGCCTGTTTCAGGACATTTCCTATAAATGGGATCACATAATATGTGGTCTTTTGCATTGAGTTTCTATCACTTAGCATAATGGTTTTGAAGTTTTATCCATGTTGTAGCATGTCTCAGTCCTAAGAGGGAAAATGATTTAGCCACCATGGATATATAACCATTGCTTCATAAGTTTATTGTATAATATCTTATTCAAACAAAAATAATGAACAGACCATAAAACACAAGTAAGTTATGGAACGTTGACAGAACAAACTCCTGGATTCCCACCACTCAACTTCAGAACAAGAGTGCTGGTGATAGTATCGCATCTACCCAGGAATTTCATTCCTATCCTGTTCCCTCATCTCTTATCCTACAAATGAATCCTTGTACAGTACATCATTTACTTTAATAAAAATATGTATATAGCTTCATTTTCCCCAGTCAGTATTATGTTTCTTAGATTCCTTCATGGTGTGTTTAGTTCTGCGTCTTTTGATTTCACTGCTTTGTAATTTTCTGTGTGGTTGTATTGTTTCTCTTCTGCATAAATACCTGAGGAGTTTACAGTATTTTACTTACTAAGAACAAGAATGCAGTGAATGTTTTTGAACTGCCCCCTTGTACATGTTGAAGGTTTTTCTCTAGGGCATAGACCTATCAGTAGAATTGGTATAAGAATATTTCATTTTTAAAAATACTGTACCAAATTCACACTTGTATCTGAATTTTAGGAGAATTCTCACTGATCCACATTAACACTTGGTATTACCAAATATCTTAATTTTCCCCAGTCTTCGGTGTAGAAAATGGTGATCTTAACACTTTGTAAGCGGGCATTTTCCAACCACTGTGTGGTAGCATTCGAAACACTTTCCTTTGTGCAGGGATACATTACAAAACTTACACATGTACCGTGTTTCACTGTGTAGTTTATAAGCGGCACACACATGACAATGACGTAAAACGTTTTTATTTTTGCCGGTTCCAACTAGAGGTTCTAATGTATGCTATTGACAGTCTCCCTGATGGATCCGAGTTTACTTGTTTCCCACAAAACATTTAATTTGCACCTTTTTTATTACTCATGAGATTGTTGATTATGAAATATTTTAAATTGCCATTTAAATCTTTGGTTTCCTTTTTTATTGGAGGTTATATTTCTTTATAGTGTTTATATATTCTGGATACTACTCATCACTTTGTTACATGTATTGCAAGTTTCCTTCAGTTTGAGGGCTGCCTTTTCACTCTTTTATGGTCTTTAAATATAAACATTTAGCAGCTTCTCTAACACTTTCTCATTGCTCCATATCCAAGCAAGTGATCAGTGGACTCATTTTGAATTGGGTGTGGACCAGTTTGGGTGGTGTTGAATTCAAGTGTAATAGTACATGCACACAAGTATAAGTTTTGTCCTTCTGTAGATGGGTGGTGAAGACTGTCTTTCATTCTTGCTGATTTGAGAAGCACTGCAACTCGATCAAACTTGGTAGCTGTTAGGGATCCTTCTTAACATCAAGATTCTCTGAGTTCTTGTCCTGAAAGTCACCCTTGTTGCTGCTTCCTCTCCTGTCCTGCATCCGGTAACAATGGCCTAGGCCTTTGTTAGTATCTGGGGCAGAATAGCACAGTTGTGAGACCTAATCAGGATTCTGTTCTGTATTTAAGTAATTTGCTGGCAATCCTGAATGTAATCTAATCTAATAAAAGAGTAATATGCAAATTAACCGTCACTCCATTATACCCACCAGCCACGCCCATCAGCCAGTGAGGAGCAAATATGCAAATTAACTAAGATGGCGGCAGCCACAGAGCTAGAGTTGCCCCAGGCAATGGAGCCCTGAGCTCTGCTCAAGGCTACAAAGTTTCAATTATAGAAGATAAACAAACCCCAGATACCTGCTTCCAGCCAGGCACCCCAGTAGGGAACCATACGGCCCTCTACCCCTCACCCAGGCTGGCCAGGCACCCCAGTGGGGACCCGAACTCTAAAGGGGCTGTGGGCAGCCCGAAACGGCCCACTGTCCCTCACCCAGGCTGGCCAGGCACGCCAGCAGGTGGACATCCCCCGAGGAGTCCCAGACTGCAAGAGAGCACAGCCTGGGCTGAGGGACCCCCCGCCCCCCCCCTGCACAAATTTTTGTGCACCAGGCCTCTAGTAAATAATATATTCACTTGTTGACTATTAATTGCTTTTACTATAAGATAGTGTGCAATATGTGGAGGAAATAAGCAGACTAAATAGAGAATTATAATCCTCAGGCAAGTAATGGAAATCATATCCTAGATCTTCTAATAGAGAAAATGAAAGCTTCACCTACTACCCACCCCTGCAATATTGACACTTAAATGTTAGACAGTGCAGGACAGTTGTTTGTGGTGTTAAACCCATTGGTATAACGGATTTTCCAGCTAATCCTGTAAGAGGTGCCAGCCATCAGTCACGAGTTCTGCTGAACTCTGAGTGCCTCCCGGAACAGTGGTGCACCTAACAAATGATAGAAAGAAGAGGATTTTATTCAGTTGCCTGGCTTTGTGTTGTACTAATTTGCTTTTTGTACTAAGTTGGTGTTAGATGCTATTTTAAGCTGAGGGGTTAAAATCAGTAAATGTGGACTGTAAGTGACTAGTCAACAGAATAGTAAATTTAAATAATTAGAACGATATATTTAAATATATTCATAAATGTAAATAATTTAAATGATAGATAGAGCCTGCATGGATTCATATGCATTAGAGTAGCGGTTGCCAACCAGTGGCCCGTGGACCCCTTGTGGTCCATGAGGTCTGAAAGGTTGACAATCACTGCATTAGAGCTTCAAGATATCTTAGTTCTAGGATTTTATTTTACTTTTTGTATTAAAATAAGTCAGCAATCAACTTAAAAGGAATTTTTTAAAAAAACAAATGCAACAGTGTTATCTTGGTAGTCACTTGAACTTTCTTGATTATATTCTTTACGTATGGCTGCTATCAAATCCATTTTGCTTATAATTCTTGCTTTGAAAAGCTGTCCTTTTTAAAAAAGTAATTGACAGATTATGAATTGCATCATTCCACATAATTTTGCTTTTGGCACTCCTCAGCAGTGAGTGCTACTGTTGAGAGTTTTTGCCTTCTCTTTTCTGTACTAACCCTGGATCTTCAAATGCCACTGATAAAGAACAGAAACACTAGACAATCACATTGGAATTTCCTATCAATTTTGTGCCTTGGTCATAATAGCAGCGGGTCAGAACGAACTGTGTTTTTCTTATCTGCAGAAAATTGTGCTCATTTAGGGTATGGTTGTCTAAGTCCTGACTCAGGAGGAAATAATTTTCTCTAATAATTCTTTCGGTGTTTATTTTTTCCAGGGGACCTGGTACATTTCTCCTGTTTCCCTCCCTCCCCCGTTGTTTCATTTTTTCCCCCCCTCCCTCACTCCCATTGTTACATTGGCTTTTTGGTAAGATGGGGAAATAATGATGGAGACACATTTTGTCCTCTAGGTCTCACATTAGGAGACATTGGGTGTTTACTGCTAAATGAGGAGCAAAATAGCAGACACTAATAAATGAGTAAGATTATACCAAATTCACTCTATTTCTAAACATAGCAAATAGTCGTATTGAACATGAACATACAATCACAGATTTTTAAATTTCCTCCAGAGTTTTTAAATCTTCAATCTACAAACATATGCAAAACACTAAGAAAAGGTTTTCCTTGAAAATTTTCCTAATGTTTTTTTCTTTTGAGAGTTTATTATAGAGTTATATAGTTAATCTTGAAATATAATTTTATTTATTGAGTTCTTGAAATAGAATTTTTATTTTTGAATTTGGATGTGTTTAGGTGTGCTGAGGTTTTTAAGCATTTCAGGTAAAAAGGAAAATATATTGATACAGCTAATGAAATTTTGTGTAGTATAGCCAGTTTGGGGCACCTGTTGCAAATGGTGGTTTGCTCCTTTGCTTCTGGCTCTTGGCTTCTTGGGGGAGAATAAATTGGAAAGGTAGTTTATTTCACATCTTAAATAAAAAGGCCTGTTTGGAATTAGGGAAGAAAAGGCCAGGACTAAGATCAAGATCAAAGTGGATGCTTATACCCTGACCGGTTCGGCTCAGTGGTTGGAGTGACAACAGCCCGTGAACCAAAGGGTTTCAGGTTCCATTCCCAGTCAAGGGCATGTACCTGGGTTGTACTCTCAGTGCCCGGATAGGTCACAAGGAATGCAGGAAGCCACCAATTGGTGTGTCTCTCTCACATTAGTGTCTCTCTCTTCTCCTCCCTCCCTTCCACTCTCTCTAAAAAAATCAATGAAAAATAGCCTCAGGTGAGGATTAAAAAAAAAAGTGGATACTTACTGCTTTTCTATACTACATGGCTCATACTCTGATAATTAACTTTTACTCATGGTTGTCAGTACCCCTTACCTGTGCTTTTAAAACCAGTCTTCTCTGAGGCTACACAGCAGCTTGTTTGTTTTTTTTGTCAGCATTTATGTGTTAATTCCTAAAATGATCTGAAACCAATTGGAAACAGGGTGAACTGGGAACCCGAATCCTGTCCTCCCCATGGGTGGTTTTTCTCTGGCTGTCTAGGTGCTTTGGAAGGCAGAATAACAGCCCTCATACAAGCATAATCAATGGACACAAGACATTGGTGGGTAGGGGAGGAAGGGGGAAGGTTAAGGGGAAAAAATGGAGACTTACTTAACACTCTTTGTAATACTTTAAGCAATAAAACAAAATTAAAAAAAAAAAGAAGTGGCAAAAACTTAGATAAAGGAGACGGTTAATAAACTCTGTTAGGCTCTGTTTGCCACCTTGTTGGATTGGTTTAACCAGCTTCCTCATGCCATTCATGGGCCCTGAGAGTGGCATTTTTTATTAATGAGCTTTGCCTAGAAATAAGCGCCTGCTCAAAAGTGGAGAATGATTTTTGTTGGCCAAGGCCTTCGTCTCTCGTGACTGATGACATGTCACTTACTTTGGAAGTACTTTTAGAGCAGATCTGGCCCTCTTCATCTCCCTGCCCCGAATTTGAAAAATTTGCTGCTTTCCCTGGTGTTAAAGAAAACAAGCTCAAGTCAACTTGAAGATCTGATTGGTTCGTTGAATGATTCATGAATTGGGCAGCACCCAGTTGGTACAGAGAAAGGGGATTCTGAGCAGTTGCATGAAACAGAAGGTTTTTCTGGGCAGAATGAGGGTGGGGCGAGGCAGTTAAAAGTGGATTATTTCAGGCCAAGTCATCTTCCTGCAGGCAGCGGGTTTTATCAGGCAGATTACAGATTACCTCACCAGCCCAGACCAGGAAAGTCCAGATTGATTGTTTTAAAATTTCATTCCTGGGAGAGGCCGAGACTGCAGTTAGGTTAGTACTGAGGTCTTGGTGGGGCTCATTGCAAGGAACTCTGTCTTGGGTCTTTGTTTATTTTTAACCCTGGGAAGAATTGCAAAGGAAACCAGGTGTTCTGTGAAATATTGACCCTGTTCATCATCAGAGTTCTTTTTCTTTAATTTCTTTTTTTTCAAAAATATATTTTACTGATTTTTTACAGAGAGGAAGGGGGAGGGATAGAGAGTTAGAAACATCTATGAGAGAGAAACATCGATCAGCTGCCTCCTGCACACCTCCCACTGGGGATGGGCCTGCAACCAAGGGACATGACCTTGACCGGAATTGAGACAGGGACCCTTCCTTCAGTCTGAAGGTCGACACTCTATCCACTGAGCCAAACCATTCAGGGCCGGAGTTCTTTTTCTTAATGGAGATATTACTCGTATACCATAAAATTCACACTTTTAAAGTGTGCACTTCGGTGGTTTTTAGTATATTCACAAGGTTGTATAAACTCAGCACTAATTCCAGAAGTTTTCATCACCCAAGAAAAAACCTTGTATCATTAGTAGTCCTTCCCCCTTCTTCCCTACCTCTACCCTGGCCACCACTAATCTACTTTCTATCATATGTTCTGCTTTCTATTACACTGAATCCTGTTGTCCCTGTGACTTAATGGTTAGATGATATGGGAAGTGGGTGGAAGCTACATGAACAGACTCTTAAGGCCTAGCCTCTTGGTCAGCTGAGCCTGTGAGTCTGGTTCTCTTTATGGCTTGTGATTAAATTGACCAAAAATATTGAATGCCTGGTGATAACTTGCAGGAAGTTGAGCCTGACTTGATAATGAAATTAACTTATGGAAAACACACCCTTTTGAATTCTAAGAGCAAATCATCAAAAAAGGGCATTAAAGTTCCTCTCTACCTTTTAATTCTGAATTCTCAGAATTCAAATCATATAGGACTTGGTCAGTCGAAACCAGAAAAACAGGTAGCTTGAACAGATTGTGGACTTGGATATATGTGTCAAATATGCTTTGAGTAAATTCTTTGGATTTCTGCCCGTTGCACATGTATGAGATCTTGAAGTGTATGAGTTTTGAAAATGACTGGGGATTAATTTGAAGGGGGAAGGGAAGCGCCAGTCCTCAGCAGTCTTCCTTGACCACAGTGTCTGGAAGAATAGACATTGAGAAGTGCTGACGAAATATGAAGTGTGTAAGGGAACCACGGGAACCTGGGGGACTGCTCAGTGGACTCTCTGGGCTGGGAATAAAAATTTATTAGCTGTGATGTGTTCCTAATCGCTCAACTCTCCTGGATTATCCCAAATGGTTTCTTAAAGAAATGGGGTGCTGGAGCTTCTCCCAGAGTTTCCACTTTTTATGTAGCTGTGTTTTTCAGTCTAAGCACTGCATGAGGTTCTCTGTTGGAGAACTGCTTTGGCAGGCAGTTCCAGAGCCTGGCGTACTTCCTCTGGGCCACTGTGATGGAGAGCAGGAAGGATGGACTCCCAGAAACCATGCCTATTAAAGTGTGCGTGTTGGGGAAGCTAGTGAATATGGACAGAAATCTAAACCACCAGAGTTGGGAGTGATTGTCGGACCTTTTACAATAAAAGGTGATAGTTGCTTAATGCAGGTGCCCTTTTGTGTCCTGCCCTCTGGCTCTCTTGTTATTTCAAGTGACAGATGCTGGACCAAGGCTTGGAATTGATGTCGCTTTCTTTCCCTTGATTTGGCAGATGAAACAGGAATGCATTATTGGGGATTAACGCATCAAAATGTTGCAGTTTTAAAAAATGCTTTGAAATACAGTTGAGTCCATCTGAAACAAGTATTTTTTTTCTGAAAACATTAATTTCCTTCAAGGGTGGTTGGTTTTTCTGTTTATTCTGTTCAAATGTAGATGGGGGGTGGGGGATTTATAGAAGGATATTTTCAACTCCACTGAATTATGCCTGACCCTGTTTTAATCTCTTTTTAAAATTCAGTAATGCCTGACCTTCCTTGCCATCACTTCTAAAAAAATTCCCAGTAGGAAAATAGATTAAAAAACTAAACTCCTTTTATCCACCCTTACTCTTCACTCCCTGGATCCCCACTACTTTGCAATAACTACTTTTCAGCCATTTGGTTTATTTCCTTACAGTAACTACTCAGTGAACATGTAAATGAATCCATGTGTATCTGTAGTGCTTTTTAAATGACACACCCAAACCCTTTCAGTAACACCCTAAAGAGGTCACCTAATTTTACTTTTTAGAGTGAGTTGAAATCCTCTGCTGCAGTTAAAAAACAACGTTGCGTAGATAGTGTAATTACAGTTAAATTCTCACTTAACCTTGTGGATAGGTTCTTAGAACTGCTGTCAAACAGGTTATTTGATATAAACAAGAGCTGAGTCCCTACCATCTCATCAACATTATGATGAGATGATTTTGACCAAAATGACATTATGTGAGGCCCTGCTCTGTAAACTCGTGGGATGTAGTGACTTGCACATAGTGATGGATTGATGCTCGTACCCCAGAATTGGACTTATCTGCCATGTGAGAAGGCGTTTTCTCAATTCTGGTGATTGACTTGAGATTGCTCTAAAAAACTGCAAAATGAGCTTTGTTAATAACTTTGATATATCACTTTAAGAAGGGGGACCATACATAGTACAGGGAGGCCCTTGGGGTAATAGGATTGCTGCTGAGTTCCTCAGATTTGTGCTGCTTGGCATGTGTTGGTTCACACTTAAAAATAGGGCTCTAATTAGAATGGGTGTTCTCGCTGGAAATAAGAACTCTATTTCAATTAGTAAATTTCCTGTTTTCTTAACTTGTGTTTTATTTTTTTCCCCCTTTTAATTTCTTTTTAAAAACAGCAAGCCAGAGCTGAGCAGGAAGAAGAATTCATCAGTAACACCTTATTCAAGAAAATTCAGGCTTTGCAGAAGGAGAAGGAAACCCTTGCTGTGAATTATGAGAAGGAAGAAGAGTTCCTCACTAATGAGCTCTCCAGAAAATTGATGCAGGTAAATTACTCTTCCCCCTTCTCATCTCCCCTGCCTGCTGTCCTCTCCAGGAAAAAACGACTTTGATGGAGCAGTTTGCTCAAAACATTTGCTGATGAGCTTGTAACTAACAGTCTTTGGAGATTAGAAATTCCTGGTGAAGATGGCAGCAGTGTGATGTTGAAGACTGTGGTTCCCTAGCTCACCTGCTCAGGAAGGTAAGCTATTCTACATCAGCATTTCAAGAAACAGCTGAGGAGCCCGAGGCCTCCGCATGGGAGTGAATGCTGTGTGCAGTATTTTTGGATATAGGAGGATTAATACCAAATGTGAGATTTCTTTTTCCTTTTATGTTGCATCTGTAATGAATGCATAAACATTTTAGGCAGTCAGAACTAGGTCTTTTGTGCTAAAATATGGGAATATAAAGTGAAATGTCCATTTGGGGGGGAAAAAAATAAAAGTCTTCACAATCCATGGTTAAAATTACACGCAATCAGTTGTGTTCAAGTGGGTGTGTAACGTGTGACTAAACAAATATTAAAACTTAAAATTTATTTGTTTTAAATATGAAAACAACATCACTAATTTGTAAGAGACACTGCACAAACTATACAGAAAGGTTTGTGTTTTGTTTTTTATTTTTTTAATTCAATGGCTCTTCCCTCGTTTTTTCTCATGTACTGCCCTCCTCTCCGCCCCCCCCCCCAACACTTAACAAAAGTAAAATTTGTTTAAGGCAAACATTTTGTGGGCTACTGAGTACGAACTTAAGAATAAGTAGGATATGGAGTTTTTATTATTTAACACAGCTTATCCAAAATAGCAAGCAGAGATAACGTTATCGCGGGAAGACCACTGTTACCATTCGCCAGCAGGCTGTGACAGGTAGACACATGCCCTTGTGTTTTCTATTTCCTGGCACCACTAACCGTTCCGTTCATTAATTTGGTTGACATATGTATTTTAGTGGGTGATAAAAGGACATTTGAGGCTTTTAAAAAAAGCTTCCTAAATTTGTTCTTATCATCCAACATAGATTGTCCTGTACGAGAAGACCGGAAGCTTTAGAATAGAAACTTTAGTGTTAAAATCATATATGGTCCATGCAGCTTTTACTCCATCTTTGTTTTATTCTCATTTTTCTACTCAACTACTGAAGAAAGATACTGTTACAGTCCTGCAAAAAAATTTTTTTTTGATTTATGTGGACACTGTTGAAATGTGAAGAATAGAAGTTCCAAGGCATTCACATCTGGTAGAGATTTATGGCAGCTTCTCATGGACGCATTTTGCTTGTTCATGTGCATTCTGATTTTGAGGAAAAACATGGGGGAGAAGGTTAATCTGGCCTTTGACTGTAGCACCTTGGTAGTGTTTCCCGACTTATTCTCCATGTTGCCTCTAGCACTAAAGGGATGCAATTGTAGTCTGTTGTTCTGAGTTTGGTGTGTAATCAGGCATCCTGTTGTTGAACACTGTCAGAAACATTCCTTGTTTTCAACTTTCATTCATAGTCGGTAGTATTTGGAGTCTTTGACCAAAGGACATTATGAAGCCATCAGAACCGATCCAGATCACACTCCTCCTCTCTGTACTCATGGTCAGTGTGAGCGCTTCTGTTGTGTGTAGTTTATAATCGTCCTCTCAGTCGCTGGTCACGACCTACCCACTTTCCGAGGACATTAAAATAAGGTACTAAATAAGAGTGAAAACCTAAGAGCCATGTGCCACAGAGAGGGGCGTTAGTTATAGTAATACACGCGGCATAAGAAAGTTTGAACTTAAAATGTTAGCTCTGAGCATCCTGTAAATAAAGCTATAACCTGGAGAAATACTGTGATTTTTAAAAATAATTCATGTCTAAGAAAAATTAGTTTTGCTTGGTCAGGAGAAAAAAAATGTCACATACTAAAAACTTAAATTTTTTTGAAGGGCGTTGAATCTTTCTAAAGAGACTAATGATACATAAATTGAACAACACAATGAACCCCTTTTGTCAGAAGTGATGTAATGTATGGCACTAGTTTAAATGTGGCCGAGTCTTAACAGAAGGCATAGTATGAAGGTGTGATTCCATTGCTTGGGGAGCTCTAGGCGGGTCTTTGCTTGCTAGTAATCTAACTTGTAGTATCTGGACAAATGAATGTAGTATCTGGTCAGCATGTCTCTGAGATGATCTCTCATGAATCCTAGCTTAGTTCTTAGGAGGTACATATATAGTAAAATACACATAGCATCAGATTGGCCGTTTCTGAATGTATAATCCAGTGGCATTAAATAAATTCACAAGGTTGTGCAGCCATCCCACTATCTGCCCCCAGAACTTTTCCAAACAAACTCTGTACCCATTAAAAACTCCTCACTCCCCACTCCTGGTTCTTAGACTTTTCTGGAAAGGAGATGGGTGGCGGGGAGTGTGGAGTTGAGGTCTGGGCCATGTTCTGGAGCTGAGTCTGTTCTGTGGCACCACAGGTGACCTCTCACTTAGATATCAGGTCTCACGATGTGCCGTTTTGTGGTAAAGACCTAAGAAGCCCTCTTCCGTTGCTGGCCAGTTGCTGGCCAGTCGGAGAGATTGCAGGGAAGAAGGGCTGGTGGCCTATGCTACCCCCCCTACCCCCCTCAGGATGCATTTCCTGTTTTCAGCCCGTCCTTGGTGGAAGGCTCGCCGTTTCTGCCACCCAGTGCGGGAGAACCGATCTCCATCTGCAAGACCTTTCCCACTGTGTAATCACTTTGCTGTGGCTCTCTAGGATGGTTGCTTCTGGATAGGACTTTGCTATGAAAAACCTGCTAAGAGCGACCGTACTGCAAGTGTGACTGATGGACACATGCGAATTGATCTGTTCACCGTGAAAGTGTTTAGCATTTTTTCACCCAAAGGCCACTGAGAGGCTATTTATGCAATAGTTTGGGTTTTGTCACCATGCTTTGGCTCTTGTCTCTCTTAGAGATTAGACCTTGCTTTTATGTGCGTTTCAAAGGAATTCTTTGGGCCTGAGAACAAAATTAGATTATTGCTATGGAGGAGACCTTCCTTCCCATTGGCTGACTGAGCTGGTATCTAACACCTTTTAAAAACTCTTCAAGAGAGAGTCTCTTCAAGTGTAGATGAGAGGAAATCTCTTTGCCCTTTTAGAGGATCAAGTTTGGGAGGGAGCTTAAAGCACCTCTGAATATGTTAATGCTCCTAAAATAAACAGGCACACAGAAGAGAATACTCAGCTTTTCTCCTTTGGTTTTGTATATATCCAGTAGATAGACACAGAATTATATTTTCTTTCTGTGAAAACTCTTAGCTGAGAAATCTGTGTCCTTCTGAGCCCAGACTGGGATTGGTTACCTGAGTGAGAAATTGTCCTATAAAGAACTTTCTTATACTTTTGGTAAATTCAGCACAAGCCTGCATCAGAACTAAATTCTGTCCTGGATATCTTTTTATTTTATTTTTATTGATTTCAGAGAGAGAGAAACATCAATGATGAGAGAAAATCATTGATCAGCTGCCTCCTGCACGCCCCCTACTGGGGATTGAGCCCACAACCTGTGCATGTGCCCTTGCCCAGAATCAAACCCAGGACCCTTCAGTTCGCAGGCTGATGCTCTATCCATTGAGCCAAACTGGCTAGGGTATGCTCTGGATATCTTGCAAGAGAGGTTGCAGTTTTATCATAATTTGTAATTAAAACTTATAAGAAATGCTGCCTTAGCAAACTCTTCATCAGAATTTGATTTAGAACATGCATGTTAAATAAAAAAGTCTAATGTACAGTATAATGAGTCTAGACAACAATGTTGTATTATAACCATCAAACTTGTGAAGAGAATAGATCTTAATTATTCCCACCACAAAAAAGAAAGGCTAATTATGTGATGTGATAGAGGTGGTATCACGTCAATGGCCTTCGTATTACAATATGTAACTGTATCAAATCAATAGGTTGTACACCTTAGATTTACAGTGTTATATGTAAAATATATATATGTAAAGTATATATATATTTAAAGTCTGAAAAGCCATTCTCCAAATGTTACCTGTACTTCTGTTTGGTTCAGTTGTTGCCTGAACTTACAAGTTAGGCTAATTTTTGTGTGCCCTTTCCTTCTCATTTTTTAAAAACAATATGAATTACTTCTGTAATTAAAATTTATAGTAGTTCTCCCTTATCCATGGGGAATACGTTCTAAGACCTCCCCCAGTGAGCATCTGAAACTGCACATAGTACTGTAAATGTATATATACTACATATAATGTACTGTACATACTATGCTTGTTCCTGTACAGACACACCTTTTTGCCTAAAGGAAGCACTTTATAGCTTCTCTTCGGCATACCTGAATAGCCAGCATCATTACTCTTGTGCTGCGGGGCCATCATTGAGTAAAAGAAGGATTACTTGAGCGCAGACACTACATATCACCATAGTCCATTTGATGATCAAGATGGTACTAAGTGACTAATGGGTAGGTAGCCTCTATGGAATGGTTACACTGGACAGAGAGATGATTCAGGTCCCACACAAGATTTAATCACTACTCAGAATGGTATGCATCTTAAAACTTAAACATTGCTTATTTGTGAAGCTTTCCACTTAATATTTTTGGACCGCAGTTAACTGCAGATAACAATGGGAAGTAAGATTGCAGATAAAGGGATTACTGTATCTTTTAAAAACATTTTTTTTTTGTTAATCATCACCAAAGGATATTTTCCCACTGATTTTTAGAGCGAGTGGAAGGGAGAGGGAGAGACAGAGAGAAACATCAATGTGAGAGAGACACATCGATTGGTTGCCCCTTGCACACACCCTTACCAGGACCAGGGAACCTGCAACCAAGTACTGAGTATTACATGTATCTCCAATTGTTTTCAATCAGATCCAACTTCGAAATTTCAGACCTTAGAATAATAA
The DNA here is from genome assembly GCA_004026665.1 of Murina feae. Taxonomy (NCBI): domain Eukaryota; kingdom Metazoa; phylum Chordata; class Mammalia; order Chiroptera; family Vespertilionidae; genus Murina; species Murina feae. The sequence continues at coordinate 29,755 of PVJC01017224.1, forward strand.
ATAGGTTTGTAGTATTGTAATTTTTGATTCACGTTTGAAATTGGATCTCATCCTCAAAAATAATGCCACTATAGCTATAATAGAAACTATGATACTCATGTCCTTTTGAGGGGGCACATGCTTATTGATTATGGGAAGTACTTAAGAATAAAGTTCTCTGGGTCTGTTGTTCCGTGGCATGGCTCATTTTTATTATCATTAGCTTGATCCCTGAGGTTAGAATGCCTCCTGGGATTAAAGTAATTGAAGTTTCCTAGCATCTATGGAAAGATGATACACAGAAGAAAGGAAGGAAGTTGGGCAGAAACCACTGCTGAAGCTGCCTCTGTCAGATGATTGATGGCGGAGCGGTTCAGAAAGATATCATGCAGCGCATTGTTCTTTCATCTCTGTTAGCACAGGAATAAAACCTGGGAGGGAGAATTTTAGCAAGTTCCCCAAACCTGCCTGTTTATCTAGTCAGAGGCTTACCAAACTTCATTTGCCCCCCCCCCTTGCCACCCCCCCGCAATACACATACACAATTCCCTAGTAGTTTCTCCTTGTAATACCATCTTAATGAATTCGGTCTTCTGGAGCGGATGCTTCCCTGACTCCAGGAAGGCTGTGCCTCCGGGTAGCCGGCATGTGTCTGCAAGTATGAGAAGTGAGTGCAGACTCCCACTACCGTTCTTCTCCAGCATGCACTAGTACACCAGAATCTGAGGCAGCTTCTCCCCGCTTCCAAGTTACCCAGGTTATCAAGATGATAATGAAGTAACTTTGTGTAGGCAGTAAACTCGGGTCGGGAGACATGCATGTGTGTAACTCTGTTCATTTCAAGGGCGCCTGGGCTAAGACTGCCATTGCATTCATTCAGATGAAAACATGGTTCTCCGGACGGCAGGGAGAAGAGACCCTGAAGTGTATTGTATTCTTCACGAAGGTGGCTAGATCAGTGGCCCTTCTGGTTTTGAGTGTTTCAGGGCTACCATTGCTGGTCAAAAAATTACTGTCACCTAAAAGCTTACAGGACAGCTGGAGCTGAGTTGGGGGCGGGGGGAGGGGTTGTTCCTTTTTTTAAGATGTTGCTTTTCATCCCAAATTATCTGACCCTCAGCTTTGTCTGTTCCTTGCTTCTGTTCATGGAGCAGAGAATTTATGCATCAAATTCATAATACATCTGCCAAGAGTTTTCAGGATATTTTTAATGCATTTCAAATGCTGCAACCATCAGAGGCCAAATTATAAACCAGAATTTTTCTGTCAGTTGCAATGCCAGAAGTTTCTCGGTCCTACATAATGTGTATTATGATTAGAAAGGACAGGACCTTGATGCACTCCTTTAGTCTTAAGAGATCATTGAGTTTCAAAGTATGTGTATGTGTATTGACATTGTGGTTAGATTTGATATACCAGCATGGATTCCCAAAAATGTAAGGGCAAGAGGAAGGACTCAGAAGCTTCTTATGCTGGCTTCCTAACAAAATGTGAGAAAATGCAGGCAGAGAGAAATTAACAGTAAAATGAAAGTGAAGTGAAAATAAGTAGATGAAGCTGGGCATGAGAGGTTGAATTGGAGTAGTGGTGAGCATTTCATTTCTAGTTGAAAAGGTGAGTCTGGGTTATTGAAGGATACTTCCATGTCCTTCAAGAACTAGAAATGCTTTAAACACTTTGCAGTTATGAATGTTGCAATGTTTTGCATTTTTTGAGTCAGTTCTTTTTCATTTTCAAACCATGAACTCCCCCCCCCCCCTTAGAATACAGTTATATCCTGCTGCTGTCTTAACCTTCCTTTTTCTTCTTTACTCATAGACTAGATAAGAAAGATGAAGCTTTTAATTTTAATTTTCAGTGATGTCTCAGTTTAGAATGGATTCTTTCTCTGGGCAAAGCACTCTCTAGTCCGTAGAAAAAGAAGCTGCTAGTTGGTATGAAATGGATTTTCAGGGCAGTTGGTTGACTCCAGAGCCTAAAGGACTTCTTTATTATTGGTGGAGCATCATTTTCTAACCTTTCTAACCAGGTTTCTTTGAAGGTATTACAACCTTAAGCAGCATTGTACTATTGGCAATCCAGGAAACCCAAGCTTAGCCCTTTAGGTATTCTGAGTGGATGGGAAGTCTGGTGTTTACTGGAGCCATCTGCTCAGAAGTGAAGGCTTGACACTAGTCCTTAGTGTTGACAGTATTGACAAGGAAATACCGTATTTTCCAGCATATAAGACAACTGGGCGTATAAGACGACCCCAACTTTTGATAAGATTTTCCTGGGTTGAAAAGTCCAGACGGAGACCGTATGCGGCACAAAAAAGGAGCCGACTAGGGACACTTGTGGTCTCCATCCAGCTCCATTGAAATGAATGGAGTGCGGCTGTTTTTTAGGCTCCCCCCCCCCCCATATGCAGCGACTGCAGATTTTCCAATCTGGCTCGAAAGTTTCAGCACCCACCCTATAAGATGACACCTGGCGTATAAGACCACCCCGACTTTTGAGAAGATTTTCCTGGGTTAAAAAGTCGTCTTGTACGCTGGAAAATACGGTAACATTTAAAAAATAATTAGTTTTCAGGAAGGACCTAGCTATTTTTCTTCCTTGAAAAAGTTACTTGTGCCTTTCTCTTTAGAAAATGACAGATTTGATAATTCAGACAAACCTCACTGAAG
>PVJC01017225.1:0-12022 GCA_004026665.1 Murina feae
GAAACCTTGCTGAAATGGCTGTGCTCTTTTGCTCTGACAATCTGGCAGCGACAAACGCGCGCTGCCTGGGCTACCTCGCCGGAGGCGCGGGGGGCGGGGGGCGGGGGTCCCCTGGTTCCGGAGAAACCTGCCAGCTGCTGGGCTCGGTGCGAACCAGGCAGGCACAATGCTGCTGTTGTTGGCTTGATCTCGAGCTGTGGATTGTTAGTCTGGCTCTAACTATGTGGTAAGGGGGGAATGTGAAGGCTGTTTACGGCGAGTGCAAATAATGTGACAGCTGTTGGTGCACGAGCTGCGCTGCGCCTCCCCAGCGCTCACACAAAGCACACACTATGCGGCCGCAGAGGTGGCCGCCACTTTGTGGCCAGAGTGTCCTCTGATGAGAGGAAGCTCAGTGGCGGCGGCACCCCCTCCCCCGCCGGCACGCACCTCTCTGGCTCCCGGGTCGGCGGCGGGCGGGCGGGCGGGGTGGTGTGTGCTATGGTTGAGGGAACTTGCTAGGCCCCAGGGGCGGTGGGTGTCCCTGTCTGTGGGCCTGGGTCCTTAGCTGCTCAGGACAGGGTTTTTCAGGTTGGGGGAGCTAACTTGGGCCCTAACTAAGCACGCTGCTTGGAAACAATGTATTAAGTGGAGGCTTCTGGAAACTGCAAGGCTCTGAAGGCCGTTGTTCCCCTCTGAAATGGCCCCGCTATTCACACAAGTTAGACAGGCGGGCGCTGTGTGTGCTGTGCACTCAGCCTCGCGTCTCGCCTTGGAAACCCAAGTGTGTCGGGTCGGGACCCAAATAGGGGGGTGTAGGTGGGTGAGAGGGGTACAGCTTGGATTCTGATCGCCCACATCCCTTTCCCTGCCTTCTCGAGCCTGCCCCCTGTGTAGAGTGCATTTGCTTCAGCTGCAGGGCTGCCCACAGCGCCCCTCACTCTGACTTAGTTAACCGGAGGCCTGAGGTGGCCACAGACCCTCTGAGTTCCTGCCCCTCCACCCCCATCCCAGTCCCTGCCAGGCTCTGCAGGGAGGCGCCGGGGTGGGAGGGACAGCTGTTGGTGGCAGCGATCACCAACTCCAGTCCTGGAAATTAGGGGATGGCCTCAAAGGTGGGTCTGCCCCTGGGCTGTCCTGGGGCCAGTGGAGTGTCACCCACCCCTCCCCCGGGTGGAAGCCTTCTGAGCCCCAGCCCCTCGGTGCGGAAGAGGCCCATGCCCTGTTCGGGGTGACCTGCTGGGCCCCAGGTGTGCAGCCTACAGGATGTCTGTGGATGGGGTCCGCGTTGAGTCGGGCTCCCCAGCGGGGCGCCGGGAGACGCTTCTGGAGTGATCGGTGAACTTCGGTGCCAGTTCTAGAAACCGGGCTCTCTTTATGACGTGTGCCATTTTCTGTAGGAATGTTGCTTGCAAAACGAGTTTCGCCTCGGAGGGAAGGCGGAAAGATAAACAAGCTCTCGACGCCAAAACACTGGCAGCCTCTCCCTCCTTCCAGCTCTCTTAAAGCAGCCGGCCTGGATTTCCAGGATTAGACTCCGTGCTTGCGAGGAGGGACTCTGCTTGGCTTTTTTTTTTTCCCCCAAGCAAATGCAAATTAGAGAAAAATAATTTTCTTTCAACGATATGCAATGTATTAGTCACTTGTTATCGTGCTCCGAGGCAGGCCTCATTTGCGCGTCTGCCAGCTCGCTCACATCTGCTCGGCGCTGTTCGGGCCATTTTAACCTTGGCGGTGGCGGTGTCGTGTCTGGTCCCACGGATCAAGGAGGAGTAATTAAGCTCTGAACAGCTACAAAAATCCACGGGCCCCCATCTCAGCCACACATGTTCTCAGCTTTGTTTGGGATGTTCCGAGTTCCAAGGCTGAGAAGCAGACACGGGGTTCCCATTGTTCCTCGTAAAGAAAGTGGGTGCCCCTCTCCTCCTCTGACCCTCGTCTCCAGCCTTCCCAGGACCCCCAGGCAGCACACAATTGGCAAGGAACGCGGGTGCAGGCCACAAGACCCTGTGTTTTACGCCTCTTTTATTCGTAAAAAGTTCCTTTGTGCTTCCTGTGTGTGCTGGTGGTAATAGCCTTATGGTGTGGCTTGTTCCTTTGGGGGGGGCATTAAGTGGGCTTCATTTCTGCAAAGCCCTGGTGGGGACCGCGGTGCGCTGACACCCCCTGTGGAGTTGTGTGAATCGTTTAGTCTGGATCTGTCCCCAGCTCAGTAGGGACTAGACAGAAGGGGGTGTGGGATTTTTTTTCGGGGGAGGGGTGGTGGTAAGGGATTAATTGCATTCAAATGGGCCCCCCTCTTGCAAACGCACGTGGTGTGTGGTGTGTGGCACAGTCGTGAGAGTGAAAGGGTGGGCAGCGGGGGAAGGGGACAGGTCCAGCCTTGGTCCCTTGAGCTGACCCCAGGCCATGGATCTACGGGGGGGGGGGGGGAGACAGGGCTGGGCTTGGCTGCCAGCCCCAGTGGAGCAGCAGCTCCCCCTCATCCTGGGGCTCTCCCACCCCCTCCATGCATCTTGGGGGGAGGGACCCACGGAGGCAACACCACCGCAGGCTGGTCGGGAGGGAACCTAGGCTGGGGGTGCGCCCTCCCGAAGTTGCTTTTTGTCAGAAACAGCATCCGGGAACGGAGGTGCCCAGTGAGGGCTCGGGAGAGGGGCCCCCAGGAGTGTGCGGGCCGAGGGGTTGGGTTAATCCAGGTCAGGGGATTGGGGGGGGGTGTTCGTGGAAGGCCAGGCGGGGTCGCGCGGCGGGGAGGGCGGGGAGCCCGGAGCCGCCCGGGTGTGTGCGGTGGGAGAGAAAATCCCTTTGTTGCCGACTGATCGCGCTCAGGGCTGAGTCGGGGGAGGGGGCGCCGCTGCTGCTCTCGCGGCCACCGCCCCGCCTCCACCCGGCCCCCCCTTCACGCCTGACCCACCCTAGTGGCTCTTCCCTCTGACCCACGGCCCTGGGAGGCGGTAGGGAAGGTTCTGTTGCTTGGAAAGGTTGGGGCTGCAGGAGTGCCCTGCCCTCCCCCCCCCAAGCCCTTGCTCCTCAGCTCCGTCTATTACTAATGCAAAACTTGGGGCGTGGGTGGGGAGGTCCCTGGAGGCTCTCGCCAAGACTGGGAATGTGCCAGGAGCTAGTGCCTGGGCAGGCTGGATCGCTGCCCCCCACCGCACCCCAACATGGGAGGCAGGAGGGACAACCTCCCGCAGCTGCAGCCCTGGAAGCCTGAGGCCCGTCCTTGGGGAACAGCCTTGGGGTGCTAGCTACCTGCTGCCATGCACACCCAGGAGGACCCGCCCCAACACTGTACATGGGGAGAGCTTTCTCCTCTCATCTCCCACCCCACAGAGCCCCCCACCCCCAGCAGAGAAGGGCCCTGTGGGTGACCCCCGTCTGCACTTGGAGCTGCCCCAGGAAGGGTTCCCCAGAGGTAGCTTCGGCTTCCCTGCAATCCTCACAACTCTGCTGAAGGTCACCCTCCCTGGCCTGGCCCCTCCGTCCCCGCCTCAGCCGTCCTGGTGCCACAGAGAAACTAGACTGCGATTCTGGGGTTGCTGTATGCTTTGCGCAATCAGGTGCTGTCCAATGGGGTGAAACGCGGCCTGTACCCCCCAACTGCCAGGCAGAACTCAACTCCACAGGGCAGGTTAATCCCCTGGACCAAGATAGACGAAGGTTCAGCCACATGCCCAGAGGCACACATGTTCCCCAGAGAACAGCCAAGCGGTGGGGGGCACCCCTTCTTGGAGGAGGCCCCACTGCACGCTGGCCGGGGTCCCCTCTGGGAACAACGCGCCCTGGGAAGGGGCCCCCTCAGCACTTGCGTGAGGCGCGGGAGTTGGACGGTTCGGTGGCGATGTTTCCCTTCTGTCCGCTTCACCTGACAAGCGGACTTTAACTGATGGGCACCGGGCGGGCGGGCGGGTGGCGGCGGCGGAAAGTGGCCTGGTGCCAGGAGGAGCCGGGCGGGGAGGAAGGACAGGTGCCAGCGGGGTCTGTGCCGCCTCCCTCCCTTCGCTCATCCCACCGCTCAGTCCCGGCGCCTTCTTCAACCTGCTCTTTGTTTTCTGCGAGGGCAGCTCACCTTCAGAGGAGGGAGACGCGTTCTGTCCTTCTCTGCTGTCCCTGATGGTGTCCTCAGGGCAGGAATAAGTGGTCTGAGACCCGTGCGCCCCCTTATGCCTTGTCACCGAGGGTGGTCCCTCTGACCTTTCTGCCAATCAGGCCCTTCTCCGCGGGCCAGGCCAGGCTCAGACGCTAATCATAGCTCTTGGCTCCCAGGGCAGATGTCTGCCCGCGTCTGTCGAGGGAGCCCCGAGCGCTCCCATGATTCCAGTTACTGCCAACCCGAGAGTCGGGCCCCTCGGTGTGTGTCTGCATCTTGCCAGCCAGGTCTCTCCCCAGACCCGCTGTGCCAGCCCCTCCTCAGCCTCCCGATCCGCCTTCTCCCTCGGCCCATCTTCCGTCTTCCTCCGTCCCGCAGCTCCGCTCCTGGGAGAAGGGTTAACCCCGGAGCCTGGGTGTAGCTCGGCAGCTCACACTGGAGCAGGTTGGTGCCTGCCCAGTGCTTTCCTGAGTGACTTCACACATCCTGGCACTCGGCGAGCAGAGCTGCCTGTGCGGGAGGGGGGGGGGTGTTGAGAAATAAGGGCAGACGAGCCTCTTATATGTGGCAGCAAAGGGCCTGCCCTGTTGGTCATCCACGGCCCAGGGTCAGCGAAGCCAGTTTGGAGGCCCTTCCGTTTGGAGGTGAAAAAACAATCCCAACTGTCTCAGCAGCCACTTCTGGAAGCAGCAGTTGGCTAGATCTCTGCCTCTCGCTCTCTTTTGATTTCCTACCCCCGCCGCCCCCCAGTGAAGCATTCCAGAGAGATGAGGAGTGGGGGTCCGGTCCTTCGGTCACGGTGGCGGGTACACAGGGTAGCCTTTGGCGAGGGTGTCCCTGCCAGGCAGTTGGGCTGCTCCTGTCTGTCCCCCTGAGAAGGGCCTGGTGCCAGGCAGGCCCACGGCTCATTGGCTCTTTCCACTCGGCTCCATCTTGGGCCAGGAGCCTGAAGAGTTAAGCCTTTAGCTTGTTGCAATGAAATTATGGCTGGCAGTGGCGCCGCTGTTTGTTCAACAGGCCTCCACTTTTAAACAGTTCACAAAAAGTTCACGGGGCAGCTACAGATTATAAGTGTGGGGCGTGTGTGTGTGTGTGTGTGTGTGTGTGTGTGTAGTCAGCAGGATCAAACAATGGATACACCCCCTCCCCGTCTTTTTTTGCTTCTTCGTGTTCGTCCTTGCCCATCCCCCTGCCAGTATCACCCCTAAACACACACACACACACACACACACACACACACACACACACACACGATGCTGGATTGTGCGTGTCCTGGGCCTCGACACTTCTTCTGACCCGATGCGTGTGAGACACCGCATCCTGGCGCCCGGGAAGGAACTCGGGGCTGATGGAGGCAGCCCTTCCCTTCCTCGGCCTGCAGCCAGGGGTTGGGGGTCCCTGTCACCGAGTGGCTACTAAGGAGGTGTGCGGCGAGGGGCTGTGCAAGGGAAGGCCAGTTCTGAAGATGGACACGGGCACAAAGTTTCGCAGGTGCACACTTTCTTCCACATCCTCTTCTTGGGGGGTTGATTCCATTACCCTTCAGCTCCAGCGGGGGTGGCGTGCTCCGGTCCCGGTGCTTCTACCAATGGCCAAGGACATTGCTACCAAGGAATGTTGCCCACCTTCCGCATCAGGCTACTCACAGTGTCTTCCTTTTGTTACAAGGAGCCTTGGGGACACGCTTGGTGGTTGGCCCAGCACAGGTGGCGGCCTCCCCCAACTCCATTTGTATATTTGGACCGAAAGCCCATGCGCCTCTGCAGACCCTTCCTCAATACCTGAGTCCCACTCTTTTGGGGATGAGGGGCGTGGCTTGTGCTTTGGAAACTCATCTGTGAAGAAAGATGCTTCCTAGAGGGAAAACCCCCACAGGATACCCTCGGGATGCCCTCAGGATCCCGCCAGGCCTGCGCGTTCCTCCGGGTGTGCCCACGCCCGTGGCTCTTGATGAACAGACGGTGCTGTGTGTCTAGGGGCTGGTGGGGCTCTGCTGGTGGACAAAGGGCCTGGTTGGGACAAAGAAATGCCCAAGGACAGCCTGGCATTTGGATTCAGGCCTCCCCGGTGCTCCCCACCCCCACCCTCTGCATGTCTGAAAAGATCTGGGACCCGGTGCCTCCATCCCAGGCGACCCAGCAGGCTTTCCGCGCTAAAGTGTAAAAAAAGATCATTTGCATATTTTTTCCTGCTAACAAAGGAAATGTGTCGACTTAGGGAACATTTGGGCTTTCGGAAACTGTGGGTGGGTGTGTGAGGGAGGAGGAGGAAGAAAGTTCCAGGCTTGAGTCTGGGACCGGGGAAGATGCCGTGGCCTGTCCGGCCGAGGAGCTGGGATGTGATTGTGATCAGGGAATTGCCCAGGGCCATCGGTCCCAGGCATTAAAGGCTCCCCTACTTATTAACCCAGCATTTAACAGCAGGATATGGGCTGAAGCGCAGTCAAAAGAAACGGCTCAACCTCCGAAGAGCAATTAAAATCCTGCACGAGGATAAATCACGCGCCGTGATAATCCTGTTAATAAAATGCAGCTTGTCCTGACCCTTCACTCATGCAGCAAACTAGAATGTGCAGGGGGTGGGGGCGGGGCGGAGGGGTAAGGAAGTGGGGGTGGGGAGCGGTGCTCTCCCCCCTCTCTCTGGCAGCCGTCCCCTCCCAGGAGGTGGAAAATGGGTGGCTTTTGGCTGCTCCCAGGGTGCCAGCGGCTTGCAGCCCAGCAGCCTGGGCTGCTAAGACCTGTGCGCTCGCTCGCTAATGATTTGTGTCCCCAGTGAGCAGGCGTCATTGAATTACTCAGCCGCCTCCCCCTGCAGCTCTCAGGCCAAACCAAGCAGGTTCGGTGCTTAATCTAATCTAGGGTTGGGGTGCAGTGGGCCAGCGGCCCACCGACTCTTTAAACCTTGAATTGGAAGTTGCACAGCCCCGGAAACTCAGGCCGGCGTGGGCCTCCCTGGATGGCGTGAGGTGGAGCTTTAACCCAGCTGCCTCCCCGGACCTTGGGGTGTGGTGTGTGCCATGCACAGCCCCTGGGCGCACCCCCTCCCCCCCAGTCTGCGCTCTGTGGGGATTGCCTAGAAAGAGGGCTTCTCTCGTTTGCTATTTGGCTCTTTAGTGAACCTCCTGGGATTTTGTTTTGTTTTGTTTTAAACAGACTAGACGCTTGAAGAAAAGCTGCCATCCAAGAAGACGACATGCTTTCAGCAACCCCCCTGTATGGGAACGTGCACAGCTGGATGAGCAGCGAGCGGGTCCGCATGTGCGGGATTAACGAAGACAGGTGAGCGCTGGGAGGTCGGGAAGCACGCTGGTCTCCCCCACAGCCACAGTGGGCCCGAGCGGGGTGGGGGCAGAAAGATCTGCCTCGCTGGCAGCCCTTGATTTACAGTTTTAACAGGCAACCCAGCTCGGTGAAGCATTGCCGCCCTTTAAAAGATTAGCCCCTAAAGCGGCCTTTCAGTGCACTTTCGTTCTTAATTTATTATTTCATATTTATGAAGGAGAATTAATCCCGGTCTATATGCTGCTTTAACTCGAAATGTCAGGAGTGCGGGCCCAGGTGGATCGGCATTCGATGTGCTTTTAAAACAAATAGTTTGCTCAGTAATAACGGGGGAGAGAGCCACCCTTCACGGCGGCTAAGCCCAGCCTTTCCGGGCGTCCTGTGCGGCCCATTCAGCAGGGCCGTTGGCTCCGGGGTTGAGTCAGCTGACGGCTCTGTTAGCTTCCTAATCAGTGATTTGGGGGTGTGGGGTGGAGACATTGAAGCAGGTGATTGAAGCTGGTTTTCGGGGTAACGACGAAACTCCTCTGCTGCTTGTCGGCGGTTTTATGCTGGCGACTTGGGAATTGGCACCAGGCGCGTGACTTATCGATGCTCCTGATAACGGGTCCCAGGGCAGCCGCCGCAGCCTGGCACGTACGCGCGGCTTCCTCTGGAGCCGGGAGCAGCTGACATTTGTATGATATTAGTGTTTATCCCTCATCGTTTTGATAAAGGCAATCAAATATGGCTTCATTATCACCATGGAAACCAGTTGCGGAGGACATAGGACCTAACTTTGGGGAAAAGTTCTGAGAGCCTGCCCTCGTGGGTGACACGGGGTGGGTCGTGTTTGTGATCTCGCATCCCTGCTGTCCTGCCTTTGTTTTCCTCGGTCCAGTTAAGTCGCCATTTGGGGACAACTTGCAGGATGGGCCACGGGGGAGGACTGTTTTCTAAGGGCAGTTGACAGAAAAATGGAGTTATTAGGGACTGTCTTTTCTGGGGGTTGATCTGTGCATGATGGCTTAAGCGGGGGATGCTTTCATGAAGTCGGTGTGTCCTCTCACAGGAAAATTCCTGTAAATGACGGTGACGCTTCAAAGGCCAGACTGGAACTGAGGGAAGAAAATCCCTTGAACCACAACGTGGTAAGAGATGAATGGCTTCTGTTGATGTGCTATCTGAGTCGCAGTGATCTGTAATCAATCGTGCATGAATTTGCATATCATTAGAGGGCTGGGGTGGGGGTGGAGCCCGGTGTTTCAGGGCAGGGCTGAGTAGGAAGGGAAGCCGCTGTGTGCCGCAGGACTAGGCCCTCACCTCAGCTCTTCCCCCCTCGGGTCCATGGCCGAGTGCTCCTCTCGACATGCTTGCCACTCATGCCCCGGGTGGGAGATGGGCCGCCTTCTCCTTGCTCAGCTGCATGGCCCCTCGGTGCTCCCGGATAGAGAGATTGCCAGCCTCCAAGTAGATCCTTAGGGTTTCCGTTTCCAGGAAAATCTGAAACGCGCAAGCTTCTCAGACACCAGGGACAGGAAGTCAAAAGATGCAACCGCAGTGTGACCCCTGGCCTCGTCATTGATTTAGAGATGAGCCGTGTAAAGGCCTCCGCTGAAGATTGTTTCTTGTTATGTTAAATAGCATCCAGGAAGGCCCCAGTGAACACGGCCCGTCCCCACCCACAGGCCACGGAGGGTTAGTGTGAGCTCTGGACCCCGTGGAGTTAGTGTGTGTGCGTGGCGGCACCGTGTTCTTTTGCTGAGAAGGTGAATTTCCCAGAGTTAATAGGTGGCTGATAACGTGTGGGCCTCGGGTCTAAAGGGGTCGACGTTTTCTGGGCTATCAGGCTCCTAGTGGAACTGGCAGCAAAGGGTTCTGGATTGGGGGGGGAGGGGGCCGGAGACCCTGCACCCTTTCCTCCTCCACCCTCTCTGCTCAGGCGCTGGGGCACCCGGCGTGTTACTGAGCAGGTGGCAGTTGCTCTGGGGGATGGTCGGGCTGCTTGGCAGGAATGCCCTAGTAACCCCCGTGTTCTTCTGCCAAGGTGGACGCGACCACTGCCCATCGGATCGATGGCCTGACGGCGCTGAGCATGGACCGCACCGGCCTCATTCGGGAAGGGCTGCGGGTCCCGGGCAACATCGTGTATTCCAGCCTGTGCGGGCTGGGCTCCGAGAAAGGCCGGGAGGCCGCCGCCAGCTCCCTCGGCGGTCTCGGGTTTTCTTCCGAAAGAAACCCAGAGGTGCAGTTCAAACCCAACACCCCCGAGACGGTGGAGGCCTCCGCCGTCTCTGGAAAAGCCCCCAATGGCTTCAGTGCCATATACAAAACGCCACCCGGAATACAAAAAGGTGCGGTGCCCCCAGCAGAGGCGCTGGGCTTGGACCGGCCGGCCGGCGACAAGCAGAGTCCTCTCAACATCAATGGTGCTAGCTACCTGCGGCTGCCCTGGGTCAACCCCTATATGGAGGGGGCCACGCCAGCTCTCTACCCTTTCCTGGACTCGCCAAACAAGTACCCCCTGAACATGTACAAGGCCTTGCTACCTCAGCAGTCCTACAGCCTGGCCCAGCCGCTCTACTCCCCGGTCTGCACCAATGGGGAGCGCTTCCTCTACCTGCCGCCGCCCCACTACGTCAGCCCCCACATCCCCTCGTCCCTGGCTTCGCCCATGAGGCTCTCGACGCCTTCGGCCTCCCCGGCCATCCCCCCGCTGGTCCACTGCGCCGACAAGAGCCTGCCCTGGAAGATGGGCGTCAACCCCGGGAGCCCCGTCGATTCCCACGCCTACCCCCACATCCAGAACAGCAAGCAGCCCAGGGTGCCGTCCGCCAAGCCGGTCAGCAGCGGCCTGCCCGGGGACGCGGCGCTCCTGCTGCCGCCCTCACCTCGGCCTTCGCCCCGAGTCCACCTGCCCTCGCAGCCCACGGTGGACACCTACTCCGAGTTCCACAAGCATTACGCCCGGATCTCCACGTCGCCCTCCGTCACCCTGTCGAAGCCATACATGACGGTCAGCGGAGACTTCCCTGTGGCCAGGGTCTCCAAGTACCCGAAGGCGGCAGAGGGGGCGGACGGCGCACAGCCGGTGCCCGGGCACCCTCGGAAAACTGCGGGTCAGGACAGGAAAGACGGGGGCTCCCCTCCTCTCCTGGAGAAGCAGACGATTACCAAAGACGTCACCGATAAGCCGCTGGACTTGTCCTCGAAGGTGGTGGACGCAGACGCGTCCAAAGCCGAGCACATGAAGAAGATGGCCTCCACGGTGCTGGTGCACAGCAGAGCCGCGAGTGGCCTCATGCTGGCCGGGGGCGAGATGCCCAAGGAGACCTTATCCCCTCCGGGGAGCGGCTGCGCCATCTATAGATCTGAGATCATCAGCACGGCGCCCTCGTCCTGGGTGGTGCCCGGGCCCAGCCCCAGCGAGGAGAACAGTGGCAAGGGCCTGCCGCTCAAGAACAAGGCCTTGGACTGGGCCATCCCGCAGCAGCGGAGTTCCTCATGTCCTCGCATGGGCGGCACGGACACCGTGGTCGCTAACGTCTCGGGGGCGGTGTCCAGCGCCGGCCGCCCGGCCTCCGCGTCGCCAGCCCCCAATGCCAATGCCGATGGCAGCAAAACCAGCAGGAGCTCCGTGGACACCACGCCGTCCGTCATCCAGCACGTGGGCCAGCCCCAGACCACACCCGCCAAGCACAGCGGAGCCAGCAGCAAGGGCGCCAAAGCCAGCAACCCAGACCCCAGCTTCAAAGCGAGCGAGAATGGCCTCCCGCCCAGCTCCATCTTCCTCTCTCCGAACGAGGCGTTCAGGTCCCCACCCATCCCCTACCCCAGGAGCTACCTCCCCTACCCGGCGCCCGAGGGCATTGCCATCAGCCCCCTCTCCTTACACGGCAAGGGACCTGTCTACCCTCACCCGGTCTTGTTGCCCAACGGCAGTCTGTTTCCCGGGCACCTGGCCCCCAAGCCCGGCCTGCCCTATGGGCTGCCCACCGGCCGGCCAGAGTTTGTGACCTACCAGGACGCGCTGGGGTTGGGCATGGTGCATCCCATGTTGATACCTCACACGCCCATAGAGATCGCGAAGGAGGAGAAGCCAGAGAGGAGGTCCCGGTCCCACGAGAGAGGCCGCTACGAGGACCCGACCCTCCGCAGCCGCTTCGACATGCTGGAAGCGAGCAGCACCAAGTTACACCCAGACGTTCCCGCCGACAAGAACCTGAAGCCCAGCCCCGGCTGGAATCAAGGCAAAACGGTCATCAAGAGCGACAAGCTCGTCTATGTGGACCTCCTTCGGGAGGAGGCAGACACGAAGCCTGACACGAGCATGTCCAAACCCGGCTTCGCTGCCGACAGCATGGGCCAGACCTCCGAGCCCGCCAAGCCCCCGGCCGAGCCGGCCCTGCCGTCGCACCGCGACTTCCTGGCCCTGAGAGAGGAGCTGGGGCGGATCAGTGACTTCCACGAATCCTACGCCTTCAAACATGCCGCGGGCCAGGCCGTGTTCAGCCTAAGCAAGGAGGGCGCTCCGGCGGCCAGCAGCAAGGAGAACCTGGGGGTGCCGGGCTCCACCCAGCTCCTGGAGCCGACACTCGGGAGCGATGGCCCCGCTGTAACTTTTGGTAAAACCCCCGAGGACCCCAAACCGTTTTGTGTGGGCGGTGCCCCACCCAGTGTGGACGTGACC
>PVJC01017225.1:12122-32859 GCA_004026665.1 Murina feae
GTGTGGTTATGAAGCTTATGGTAATTTAAATGTATGAAAGGTGGCCAGGGAGGGGACGTGAGGGGGAGCGCTGAGGAGGTTCACGCGCCTGGTTCGGTTAAGTTATTCTGTAGATTCTAAGAGCGCCACTCAAATGCTGATAACGGAAGTTAACGAGTGTGAAGGCTATCGAAAGACTGCATGACGTTTACCTATCAGCTGCTTTAATTTCTCTGCTGTTACTGTACGTTAACGAATATGCCTAGAAGTGCTGCCTAGGATGCCTTACGCGCTACTTGGTGGAGGTGTGTAGCAGCCGCATGTCTGTGGGATTCGTGCAATTTTTTTTTTCACCAAAAAAAATAAAATAAAATAAAAGCTCGCTTAAAGGGATAGAGTATGTATTTAACTTGCTGGTGAATAATAGATGTTGTATAGGAATTTCCTTAAGATATTTTACTTTTAATTAAAAGCTAAATAAAGCCAAATTGTTTTTGCAATGTTAAGAGAAAAAATTTAGTTTATGCTTATAAAAATGGATGAAGTTATCTAAATGATCCATTGAGTGCCCATTTTAATTACATAGATGGAAGGATTACAAGAGGACAGTATTTTATGTCTACCCGCTGCTTACTGTGAGGTCAGTTCTTCAAATTTTTATTACTAGAATCTTCCATAAACCTTTTGAGTTAAATTTCATTTCCAAATACCAAGGGAAGTTTGTGGGCCATGGTCGTCTTTTCTTTTCTGTTGTGTTTTTGTTTTGTTTTCTTTGCGTTGTGTTTTTGTTCTGTTTTATTTACCTTCCAGAGAGAATGTCTGTCTCTATGCAATAGTGTATGTATGGCTATACATACACAGCGCATACGTATCTATACATATGGCTTTATGAATAAAGAATGTGTGACTACTTACATATAGATCCTCTTAAATTTTTATCTGTTAAATTTTAAAATATCTCAGTTGTATCATAAATTGTGGTTGGTTTTGGGCAAACTTTTCTTTGCAAATACTTTCCTTTAAGGTAAGGCAAATGAAATAGCTTTTATGGTAAGGTGTTGTGTTTTTTTTCCATCTTCGTTCTCTTTCTAGCGTGCAATGATGCGCTTCTCAGAGTTGGAGATGAAAGAGAGAGAAGGTGGCCACCCAACAACCAAAGACTCCGAGGTGTGCAAGTTCAGCCCTGCAGAGTGGGAAAGCTTGAAAGGAAATCAGGACAAAAAGCCAAAGTTGGTCGCCCTGGAGGAGGCCATTGCTGACCAGAATGACAGTGAGAGATGTAAGTGAACCCGAGTGGCTTGTGTGTGGGGCCGCGTACGGGAGCCTTTTAAACACTGTAGCGTCCGGGACACTGTGTCCTGTGCTCAGTGACAATGGAACGGCACAACGGCAGCCGGAGACCCAGTGTAAGGTGTGGCGCATGTGTGTTGTTTTGTAGCAGCGGAACGATACTTTAGCCAGGGGTGGCTCCCACCACCGCAGGTACGGTCTGGTCTGGGAGAGAGAGGACTTGTGCTCTCCCAAACGCAGAGGGTTTGTTTAAATGGGATGGAGGCTGAGGAAGGCGTCCATGATGAGCACAGTCCTTTTCTGTGGTGGGTTTGCTTGTCATCGTTGGGAGGGGACAGCGCAGTGCAAGGGCAGCGTGTAAATGAAGGGCTTCTTCCCACTAGACAAAGTGTGTTTCCTGTTTTGGAGGCCAAATGTGGAGAGAAAGCTTCCCTTGCGCATGCCCACACCAGGCACACAGCCCTTCCTGTCCAAGGTGCTTCTTTGATAAGGCGCCTGCCAGGGAGAAGCCCTCTGGGTGGATGGCGAGGGAGGCTGGAAGGAGGGGGCATGAGCCAGCCTCGAGTCTTCCTGCCCTTGGGTTTTCCAGTAACACGGCCAGACCCACGTGGCCCGTGCCCCTTACATCTTGGCGGCCTCACCCCTGCCTTGCTCCCAGAGAAGTTGGTGTCCTCCCCAGTCTGTTCTGCTGAACCTGGAAAAGAGAACGCACTGTGGCCAGAGGGGAGGCGGGCCAAGCCCGGGGTGATTCAGAAAGGCCTTCCTGACGCTTCTCCAAGCCCAGGCCAGGGGGCCCCTAGGACATGGCCGAGCGAGCTATACATGGCCACTGGGGGCAGGGAAAAGGTTGGGGACGGCAAGAGGCTCTGTTTTAAAGATAGGGGACAGCGGGCTGGGTTCCTTCAGCTGCGTGCGAGTGGGCCTTCTTTCTCCTTCTGACCCTGTGGCTTGAGCCCCCGTGGGCTTGGTTTGCCCCCCGCCCCCGATGGGTCCTCTTCTCATGAGAGCGCTGGGGCTGAGCGCCGAGCTCTGAGCACGTGGGGGTCACGAAGAGGAGGTTCTCAGATGGTGGGTGCAGCCCGCGTGGAGGGGCCAGCTCAGGGAAGGTGAATGAACTTGAAAACACAATGGCCAGGACTCTCATTCATTCTCTGTCTGCGAGGGAGGTGGCTGAGGGAGGTTTTTATTTTAGAAGTTCAGCCGATGAGTCAGGAGCCTGCTCAGCCTTGGACGGTTATGAATAGGAGCCGTCAGTGACATTTTGAGGCGGGGGAAGGGCAGGAGGCACGCGTCCATCTGACCGTAAATATGGAGCGACCTCCCCTTTGCCAGTCCTTTGGCCGAGGCAGCCCCAGGACCTGCTCAGTGGTGGCGCCTGGGCAGGAGCTGGAGGAGGCGGGAGTCGACGGCTCCACGAAACTTCCTGCGCAGGAAACTTGCCTTCTGGCCGGGCACCTGCGAGTCCTGGAAACTGCTTGGAGTTGGGAACAGAGATGGCCGTGTCTTTCCTGTCGACGGTGTGTTAACAAGCTTAGCCTTCGCTGGGGCGGCTGTGGTTACGGGAGGAGGGACTTGCAGGCATGGGCAGCCTTCCCACCTCGTGTCGGGCTCACTGGGCATGGCTCACCAGTGCTGAGGGTGCTTTGTTGCCACGGTGACTTGTAAATGTTGCCATGGCAATGCTGCTGCAAAATAATGCTATGGCATAACAATGATCAATTATGGGATGTATGTGCTGAGTCATATGACCAGGCTGCAGGGATGAAATAAGTGTTAAACCGCAAACAACACGGCCACAGTCACATCTGCTTTACACCAAGTGGCCGAGAGCACGTGGCCTCCCCTGGCAGGAGGGCCAAGAGCAGTAACAGTGCAGGCGTGGCGAGAGGCCTGCCGCTATCTGCACA
The DNA here is from genome assembly GCA_004026665.1 of Murina feae. NCBI lineage: Eukaryota > Metazoa > Chordata > Mammalia > Chiroptera > Vespertilionidae > Murina > Murina feae. The sequence goes on from PVJC01017225.1 coordinate 15,299, forward strand.
TCTCGCTGCCCGCGAGGGTGATCCTGTGGCTTGTGGTTGGGATAGACTCATGTAGGAGCTCCGAGGCGGTGCGCAGGAATGTGACCTGGGGCCTCTGCCCCGTAGCTGGCGGCCATGCGTGTCTCGGCGGTCAGCGCGTCCTGCGGGTTATTCCTGGCCTGAGTGAGGTCTGGGAGGCAGCGGGGAATTGGGCTCGTTGCCTGAGAGGCTAGAGGATGGGGAAGAAAGCAACTAAAGTTTGTGTGTGTGTGTGTGTGTGTGTGTTGGGGGGGGGAATGGCAGTGGGCCCCAACTTTACGAATGGGGGGTTCCTGATGACAGTTCAGGAGGAACCAGAGACATCACCCTGCAGGGCCCCTGGGGACAGGGCGGGAATGGCAGGCCTGTGTGTGGCTGGCTCCCCGTCTTGGGGGGGAAGGGGTGCCCTCTGCGCCCAGGCAGCCTCACCAGCTGGGAAGCCTGCAGGATACTGCACAGGCTCGTCCGGTAGGCGCTCCTGTCCAGCGAAGAGCAGGGAGACGAGGTCCCCAGTCCCTGCCTGCTGACACGTGAACTCGGTCGTCACAAGGCCTCCAGGTGGTTGTCTGAGGCGGGCAAGGCCGGCTCAAGGCCCAAGGCCGGGTCTGGGCGCTGGGAAGTCACTTCACTGTCAGGAAGTCGGCTGTGAGGGTGAAGAGGTGGGGAACCAGCTCCCTGAGGAAGATGCCTCTGCACGCAGCGTTGGGACTGTCCATACTCGGTCCCCGCGACCTGGAGCGGAAAGAGAGAGTGCAGAAGTGGCTGTCAATCCGCTCAGGGGCCAGAGCAGCTGTGGGCAGGGGTGACGGGCAGAGCACCCCATTCTGGCCAAGGCCGTGCAGGCCAAGCCCCTGCCTGATCGTGGCCTTGGAAGGCGTGTGTCATGACCCTGTCACCTCTGCCTGCCAAGCACCTGGTTTGACCATCTTCCCTACCTAAAGGGGGGAGGGGGGCACATTTTAAAATGGCACATGGTGGTGGTTAAGAAAACCCTGAGTTTCCCACGGCTTGTTCCCCAGGGCCTCCCCGGGGCTCTCTGGGATGGCTGCAGGGACCAGCGAAGCCCAGTGGGTGACTAGGAGGGCTCGTGTCCTTAAATGTCGTACATCCGGGGCTGCAGCTCCACCTGGTTGGAGAGGCTTGGTGTCCCTTTGTTAGAGCCATTCCTCCCGGCTTCCCTGGTGCGGCCGGGCCTGCTTATGAAGCGCACCTGGGAAGCGGCTCGCGGTAATGTCCCCACTTTCCAGCTGAAGGGCTAAGAGGGTCACGGAGCATAGAGTCGCAGCCACGCTGCACAGGCTGGAGATTGGGGCGACCTGTGGCTCCCCCAGCTTTGCCAGCTTTGTGTTGGAACGCTGCCACCATGTTACAGTGAGGGGAGACCCACGTGATTGGGGCTCCCACTGCCCCACCTACGGGGCCCAGCATTAAGCGCGCACAGGCTAGCCAACTAGGCCACGATGACACTTGTCCCAACTGACTGCCACTGAACCCCGGGAATGCCCCCAAGAGAAGGCTGAGCGGGGACCAGCCCTGCTGGTCAGCATGGAGGTGACATTGGAAGCGGTCAGCATGTGAGAAGTGTGTCGATTTCACCCGGAAATGGACACGGATGGTGTGACTAGCTCAGTGTTGTCCAAGTCCCGCGCTCCTCCCCCGGCTGACGCGCAGGTGGTTTGGGAATGGTTTGTGTGTTAGAAAAACTGGGAGCAGCCAAGTAGCCGATGGGCTGGCTCGTGGGGAGAGACGGGCTGAGGTGATTTGAGGAAGCCCCCGAGTGGGCGCCGCGTGGGGCAGAAAGGCCGGGCCTGGGGGGCGGGGGGCTTGCCTTCTGGACAGGACGTGGGAGCAGTTGCTTGGTGCAGCAATGTGCTTCCCCCTCCCCCTGAGAGGGTGAGAGAACAGAGGGGAGGGATCAGGTTGAGTTCCTTGAAATTGAACTTGACCCTGTGCGTGGGCTGCACCCCTCCTCCCAGTGCCTTTGGTCCCCTATCCCTCTTCCTTCACCATCTCTCCTATTACCCAGAGAGGGGTGGCCGTGGCCTGGTTGGATCTTGCTTTGGGGTCACCCATCCTCTCTGAGAAAAGGCCCCGGAGGGGACCTGATCGCCGTCGAAGGTGACCAGCTGGGATATAGCAGGTGGGGGCTCTTTCAGGTCACGGAGGGCTGCCTTCTCGCGGGGGACCCTGGGGCCTTCATTCCGTGTCACTGTCCTCCTGCCTCCAGGTGAATATGGAGTTGGAAACAAACACAACCCCTTTGAGCCCCCGGAGAGCAAGGACCTGCCCCTGGAGAAGTACTTTGTGGACAGGCCGCCCCTGAGCGAGCCGCCCAGTGAGCAGGCCATGGCGGACGTGCCGGGCAGCCCCGCCCTGCAGCTGGACAGAAAGCGCAAAGCCTCGGGTGACAGCAGCCACGCAGAGGCCCCCGGCGAGGAGCTGTCAGAGGACCCGCTGCTCAAAGCCAAGCGCAGGCGCGTCTCCAAAGGTGAGCGTGGTCCGCGGCGCTGCCTGCTTAGCGGCCCCGGGGCGGCACGGGGTGGTGCAGTGGATGCTTCTGGCGCTGCCCTAGAGCCCTGGGGAACCCGCTCACACCTCCCTCCCCCAAAGCCAGAGGCAGAGCTAGTGCCCCCCCTGCCCTCCCCCTCCCCCGGTAGACATGGGTAAGACAGTTGGTTCCCCCTCCCGGGGGGCTTTTGATTAATTTGTAGTTATTTCTCCATTAGATGACTGGCCTGAGAGGGAAATGACAAACAGTTCCTCTAACCACTTAGAAGACCCACATTATAGTGAGCTGACCAACCTGAAGGTGTGCATTGAATTAACAGGGCTGCATCCTAAAAAGCAACGCCACTTGCTGCACCTTAGAGAACAGTGGGAGCAGCAGGTGTCGGCAGCAGAGAGCAAACCTGGCCGGCAGGGCAGGAAGGAAGTGACCCAGGCCAGTCAGCCTGAGGCCACAGCCCAGGGCAATAGCCTCTCCGAAGAGAAGCCTGGCAGGAAAAGGGCAGAGACCAAAGGCAACAGAAGCTGGGCGGAAGAGGCCCTCAAGTGCAGCGACAATGAGCAAGGTGAGCGGAGGGCGGGAAGGGGCCCCGGAGGGGGGGGACCTGGGCGACGCAGGTGGCAGCAGGCATATGAGATTCTTTCCTGATGTCCTCCCAGCCCCCGTGCTTCCTTGGGAAGGAGCACAGCTGAGAGGCAGCAGCTGGACTTCCTGGGTGGCTCCTCGCCTGGGAGGCTGGGTGACCTCAGGGCACTCCCTCAGCCTTGGGCGTGTCTGGCCGCTGGGTCCTCAGCACCCTGAGTGGCCCCCCCTCGGGGAGGTTGTAGGCTCCCAGGCCCCTTGGGGTGGGAGCAAGAGCGCCCCTGGAGAAACTCACCACAGTGTTTTGTGAGTTAACCTATGAGACGTCTGGCTGTGGGCTAATTAAAATATTAATGCTTTGAAAACATAATTGTGTGTCTTTAAGACCAGCAGCCGCTCTAGTGAGGGCCGCTCACAATGGGCTTTTCTCCGCAGCGGCTGCAGCTTGGTAATGCCCGCTTCTCCCCCGTCTTGCCCCCTCCGCCTGCAGGTTTGCCTGTGTTCGCGGGCTCCCCGCCCATGAAAGGCCTTTCATCCCCCAATGCGAGCGGCAAAAAGCAGACTCAGCCAAGCTGCACGCCAGCCTCGAGGCCGCCTGCCAAACATCCGAAAATTAAAGAAAACCCGAAGACAGATGTGCTGTGCACGGACGAGGAGGAGGACTGCCAGGCCGCACTGCTGCAGAAGTACACCGACGGCGTTGAGAAGCCGTCGGGGAAGCGGCTGTGCAAGACCAAGCACCTGATCTCCCAGGAGCCGCGGCGCAGCCTGCCGCTGCCCGGGGACTACTACGTGGACAATGCTGATGGCAAGGTACGTCCGCCCTCGCCGGCCCCTGGGCCTGGGGGACGCGTGCTTCTGGGGACCACGCTGTCCTTTGCCTGGACTCCGTTCCCAGAGTCACTCCCCCGTTGTGGGGGGCATGGCTCCTGGTGGTAGTGAAGTTTCAAACTAGGACAATGGAATCCCTGCCCCTAGCACCCCTCCCCCCGGCAATGGTTGGGCCATAAACACCCGGGAAGCGGCCGTGGGCGCTCCTGCCTTACGCGTGTGCGCTGCCCGCTTCTGTGACAGGTGACCGTCAGGAGAGTCCGAAAGCGGCCCGAGTCCAGTTCCGACTACGATTTGTCACCGGCCAAGCAGGACCAGAAGCCCTTTGACCGTTTGCAACAACTGCTCCCGGCGGCCTCCCAGGCCTCCCAGCTGCCTCGCTCCAGCTCCCCTCCCGAGGCCACGCAGTCGCGCCCCATGCCCCCCGAGGCACGGAGGCTCATTGTCAACAAGAACGCGGGCGAGACCCTCCTGCAGCGCGCTGCCCGCCTGGGCTACGAGGTCAGTGTCTTCGGGGCCCAGGTCCCCAAACCCCAGGCTGCTGCCCCTGGCAGGTGGGGGAGGGGTGGGGGCGGGGGGGGGGGCCACAGGCCATCTCTCTCTGGCAGCCTGTTCAGTCGCGATGTGAAAGGAAGGGCCACTGATGTGCAGTCCCTGTCGAGGCACGCAGGCTGCTTGGCATCCTTCCATCCCCCTCACTTATCTCTGATATGAAATCTGACATAACCCAGGGCTTGGCGACTGGGGGAATTTTAATGAGCGCTTTTGGATTCCGATTAGGATAGGGGAGAGAAGTTGCTGGCTCTGTTTTGGGTTGCGGGCAGGAAATGTCTGTGCAGGTAGGGGGTGGGGGAGACCTGAGCCCTCTCTCAGCGCGGCAGAGTCCAAGGGCTGAGGGGAGCTCAAGTTTTGCCCCCAGATCCCTGCCCTCACGTACCCGACATCCCCATCTGGCATGCCCTGTGGCGCCGTCGCAATATCCAAGAAAGACACCTTCTGTGTTTCCAACCCCGTGTGATCCAGAGGCACTCATTTCCCCCTTTCCTTGCTCGCGGATGAGGGAACAGCCCCAGAGGGGTTAAATGACAGCTTGTACAGGTAGTGAGCGATCCCAGGGCCTGGCCCCGGAGCCCAGCCCCTCCCCCGCCTCCGGCCCCTCCCCCACCCGCTCTCCCAGGCCGCCTGGGCTCGCACTGGAATTGCCCTTTGCACAGCTAACCTCCGAGAGATAGATGACTCCCTCTGCCCCAGCGGCTCCCCCACCACGCCTGTCAGTTGAAATTGTGATGTAATAGCCCACAGGGCAAAGGCATTTTTTTTATGCTGGCATCAGCCCTCTGGGAGTTGAATGGGGAAAATAAAATGCAGCTCAGCAAGCTGAGAGGGGAGGTGTGGATAAGCTCCGGTGGCAGGCCCTGGCGGCTGAGGGCCGCAGGGTTTGTCGGCAGCTCTGGCTCCCACAGCCCGGCTCGCACAGCGCAGGGAACCCTCCCTGGTGGGGTTCCCACATCCCCGGGGATGTATGTGCTTTGTTTTTGTCGACATGTCCGTCCTGGAGTTGATCGTAGCAGCTGGGAGGACTGGGTGGGTACTGCCCATGGCACTGGGCTAGACCCCTCGGGCCACGTGTGCACCCTTGACTAGTTGTGCTTGAGAAAATAGACTAGTGTCTCCAGCACACACTGGAGGTGGGGGGAGGGGAAGAGAGAGGGGAGGCAGGAGAGCAGCCTGCTCCACGTGTGTGGATTTCAGGGCTCCTGGCCGTGCCTTTGACCTTGGCCCCTCCATGAAGATTCCATCTGGGTTTTGTAGAACCGGTGGGTGGGAGGCTTGGGCCGAGGCGCCCTTGGCCACACAGACTTTTAGGCTCTGAGTCCTTCCATGGCTCCAGAGACCTTGGGAATGTTTGTGTCCGGACAGCTGCTTCCATATGGGAATGGTGCAGGTCACTGGTTCGGGTGTTGGACATCTCCCTGCTGGGGGAACCATTTCAACTTCGAACCCAGCTTTTGAGGGTTTCTTTGGGCAGAATTGACATCAGGACGCCAGCTGGTCCGGAGATGTGGCCGTTGGGACCTTGGAAAGTTGAAGGACAGTTTGCTTAACCCGCTGGGGGTGTAGTTTGGACGCATGGGGGGGGGGGCGGGATTTCCTAGAGCTAGTCTTTCTCGGCGTGACTTTGTGCCGAAGAGCCAGGTGCAGTAAAAGGCCACCCGAGCTTTATGTCCCGCTAAGCTGCTTCCTGAGGTTTGGAAACACCCTCTGTGTTAAACAGACGGCTCGCTTGGCCAGAGACGCCCAGACCTTCCCTCCCAGTTAAGGCTCGGAGGCTAAAAGGCCAGTGTGCAACCACGTGCTTGCGCGTTTAGCGGTGATGGTTAAATTTTCTATGAATTGAATAAATCATGTTTTTTAAAAAGTTAATGAGGCATTTAATTAATTAACAATGTCGGGTTTATGGCCTTTATGGTTACATTTTGTGGTTAATGGCATTTGGCTTATAGCCGCTTAGCAGAGGACCGTCCAAGGAAAACAGGGTGATTTTGTTTGGGAACGGGTGAGGTGCCCGGCGAGCGCTCCCATTTCTAGGGCAGAAAATAAAGCAAGAAATGTATTGGGTGGACAGGCGTTGCCACCCATTTAGAGGCCATCGCCCTCCCGGCCAGAAGGTAGTCAGCTCGCTTTACCCCGACAGAGGCCGGCGAGTGCTCCTCACGGCTGGGTTGCGTCCCTCTCAGCGGGGCCTTTTGAATCTTGCCAGCTGCCCAGACACCAAAAGCCTCGAGTTCTAGCTCCAGGACTTCATGCTCGTTGAACCTGGGCTTTAACTTCTCTGGACTTCGGTTGCCCCAAGTGTTGAATGAGAACAGTGCCATCCTCCCCTCCTGGCACGTCATGGATTGCTGTGGCATGGCACGGGACAAAGGAAGGCACGCAATGTGGCTGCGTTGGGACAGCCTGTGGCAAAACGGCTGGCCTGGCTGAGGGCTGCTCCTGCTGTCCTCCCGGGAAGGAGTTGACTTGCCCATCGGCTCTGCTGCCCTTTCATTTCTGGGTGCCCTCCGCTCAGCCCTGGCAGCGACGAGGGTTTCCAGGTGAGGCCATAATTGTCAGAGCAAATAAAGCCCGGGTGACAGGCTACCAGGCAGGCCACCGGGCCCCGGGGAAATTGATCTGTGCACAGCAGTCCGTGGCGCTCAGACCTGATCCCAGGCCACGTGACGGGGCCTCTCCCCGGCGGGGCACACAGCTCATTAGCTTGCAGCCATCCGCTCCAGCCTGGCTGGGGAGGACCTGGTAAAAGAGCAGCAGCTTCATGCGGTATCCTGGATACCGGGGCCCGGGGCAGGTGGCCTGGGAGCCCGGAGGATTGTGGGCTTGCTTGCTGGCAGGTTAGGATCTGAAGGGAGCGCATTTGTGGGCCTGGCTTGTTCCTTCCTCCTCTTGTTTTTGGAAGGGAGCTGCCTCACCAGCACGCAGCCTTCGCTTCTCGTGTGGAGCGTTCTGGTTAGCTCCCAAGTGGAAGTGGTGGGTCACCTTTCATTGACGTGTCCCGGAAAGGGCCTAGAAGAGTTGTCATGGAGAGGCCTGCTGTGACCCACGCAGCCCAGCCCCCCTCCCCCCCCCCCAAACACACACAGTGGAGCATGTGTCGGGCCATCTGCTGGGCGTGGCTGGTAGGAAAAGAGCAAAGCGTGTTTGAAAACTTCCTTCGTCAAGGTAGTAATAATGAAACTATTATTACTGCTCGCGTCAGAGGGCTGAACACACCACAGAGTAAAGACCATACAGCGATTCTGGGGCAAACTGACACAGAACCCCTTCTGAGGAAGGACCAGCGCGTGTTATCTCGGTCCCTGTCGTTCACTGAAGTAAACATGAACATGCTCTTCGTTCAGCCCCAAGTGGATGGAGGGGGAGGCAAAATGGGGGGCGGGGTGTATGCGAGGGATTTTGTGTCATTTCTTGGTGATGCACAGACAGAGCTTCGCTCTTACTCTACTCAGCATACGAGCGGGGAGCGTGTGCGCCTCAGGCTGGACTTGTCCATGTGTCATCTAAGAGATTAGAGCCGGACACCTGTCCTGGCCGAGCCCAGCTCTGGCCTGAGGCCTCAGCTAGCTGATGGCGTCCTCCCACCGCCTCTGGAGCCTCCATGACTCTCCTTCTCAGGAGGAAATGGACGCGGGGAGGAGTTCAAGGGTAATGTGCCCAGGGCCAGGCTGCAGAGCCCAGAGGACACTCCCCATCACTGAGCCCTTCACACGTGCCCTCGGATTCGAGGATGGGCGCCTTGGGAAGCGGGCGCTGTGGGGGGAGGTCCCCCGGACCAGGCGCATTGTGCGGTGGTCTGATGGCGGGCCCCCTTCGCTCCCCGCAGGAGGTGGTCTTGTACTGCTTGGAGAATAAGATTTGTGACGTGAACCACCGCGACAATGCCGGATACTGTGCCCTGCATGAAGCCTGTGCCAGGGGATGGCTGAACATTGTGCGACACCTTCTTGAATATGGTGCTGACGTCAACTGCAGTGCCCAGGACGGAACCAGGTCAGTTGCGGGTCTTGGTGGCAGCCTGGCCCTGCAGGCTGTGGGGCACAGGCAGTGGCTTTCAGGGTACACGGGAAACCCCAGAAGGAAACATGGAGAGTGACATGGAAGCACATGGATGGTGGAATGGAACAGACCTTTGTGGCAAATTTAGGTGGAATATTCCAAGTCTGAAAATGTCGGGCCTGCCTGAGTAATTGGAGGCATTGCCCTTTAAGACCCCATACTTTTCATCAGCATCTATTGAATTACAGCATTTAAAGTACCGTGGAGTCGACAGTCCCAGAATCCAAACAGGCCCACTGCCACTAGGATCTGCCCGGGCCACATACATCTGCACCCGTGCACCAAGGTCACTGGTTCACGGGGTGCTGCTGGGAGGCGGGGCACGAGGCCTTCCTAACAGTCATAACAGCAGCAAAAGCGAAATGTGTTTGCTGGTTTACAGTTTCCAAATAGCATGTCCCATCCGTGAACACTAGTGAGAGGCCCTGCACCATCTAGTTTTCTGTTGTTGTTGTTTTTTTAAACAGACTAGGCTTTTTTGTTTTTATTTATTTGTTTATTTTCATTGATTTTAAAGAGGGAGAGAGAGAGAAGCATCAATGATGAGAGAGAATCATGGATCGGCTGCCTCCTGCACGCCCCACACTGGGGATCGAGCGCACAACCCGGGCCTGAGCCTTGACTGGGAATCGAACCCTGACCTCCTGGCTCATAGGTCGATGCTCAACCACTGAGCCATGCCGGCCGGGCTGGGCTTTTTTTTTTTTTTTTTTTTTTTTTTTTTTTTTTTTTTTATAACAGCATAGGGATTGCTTGTGGTGGCTCCCACAATGGTGGGCTTTTTCTCCCGGAATAGTAGACACGTTGCATGACCTTGGGCTAGTCACTGCCTCAGTTTCCTCTCTGGAATGCCAGTGGCATCACGTGTGTGAGTGTTGTTAGAGCCCAGTGCTGTGCGAGGGAGCTGACCCTCTGCCCGTGCCCCCCAGGCCCCTCCACGATGCGGTCGAGAACGACCACCTGGCGATCGTCCGCCTGCTCCTCTCCTATGGTGCTGACCCCACTCTGGCTACGTACTCAGGTAGAACCATCATGAAGATGACGCACAGCGAACTCATGGAAAGGTTTCTAACAGGTACGACAGCTCACGCCATGGCCTCATCCGAACCCTGGGGTGGGGATTCCCCGTGCTGCTGGCCACTCGCTCGGTGGGTCCACCCTCGTTTACTTACTGGGTCACCCAGTGCCAAGCTAGTTTTGGAAAGAACAGATACGGAATGCAAAGAGGAGGTGCCAGCTTTATTTTGGCCAGTGAGGGCGGAAAACATCCTCAGCTTTTGTTTGCTGGGCGAGGGGCCGATGAGGGGGAGAAGGGCCTGTCCCTGGTCGGGAGGGGGCCCCCCAGCCTCCCGCACCCGGTTCTCACCAACAGCTTTACCCTCTTTCTCCGCAGACTATTTGAAAGACCTGCAGGGCCGCAGCGACGAGGACTCCAGCAGCCTCTGGGAGTTCTACGGCAGCTCCGTGTGCGGTGAGTGGCATAGCACCCCTCTTTCTGGTTCAGCGGGAAGCACGTGCCTTTCGGACCGTTTCCCTGCTGGGGTGAGGGCGTGGGTGCCACAGGCGGGGCTCGTTGGGAAAGTCTTTGAGTCCTTCTCTGACGGTCTGGCTGTTTCTGATGCCATGCTCTCTCGCTCGCCCTCCTTTAGAGCCGGATGATGAAAGTGGATATGACGTGTTAGCGAACCCCCCGGGGCCAGAGGACCTGCAGGAGGATGACGAGGCCTACAGCGATGTGTTCGAATTTGAGTTTTCAGAAAGCCCCCTCTTACCGTGTTACAATGTCCAAGTGTCCGTCGCTCAGGGGTGAGCATGTCTGTCTGGTGCTTGGGAACGGGCTCAGCTGCTCTTGAGGGGACGGAGTTAGAAATCCTCTGAAACAGAGCAGGACGGGTGGGGGAGGAAATGCCAGAGTGTCCATCAAACTTGCAAAATTCAGGTCTTTCCCTGAAAGGGGGTGGGGGTGGGGCCAGAGCCTGGCTGGTGTGGCTCAGTGGTTGAGCATCAACCTATAAGCCAGGAGGTCCGGGTTCAATTGCTGGTCAGGGCACAGGCCCAGGTGGCAGGCTCCATCCCCAGTGGGGGGTGTGCAGGAGGTGGCCGATCCATGATTCTACCTCATCATTGATGTTTCTCTCCCTCTCCCTTTCTTTATGAAATTAATAAAAGTATATTTTTTTTTAAAAAAAGAATACACCCCCAGAGATCAAAGGACACGGAAGTCAGTGACTGGAAGTTTACACTATTGGGTCCTTCAGTCACTAAACTCTTTGGAAAGGGATTCTAAGTCCCTCCAACAGGCCACCAGGGAGCTTCCCAAGGCACTGTGGTCCCCTGATCTGTCCCGATGACATGCCCTTCTTGTATCCAATGAGGAAGAGCGCTGTGAGGCGTCCAGGCTCTTGCGTGGCATCAGATTTGGTTAGATCCCGTGGCCAGGCACTGCCCCTGTGCCCAAGGCCTGTGGCGGACCTGTGAGGAGACTGTGGTCTGTGCTGTGTGTCCACATGGTGCTTAGTGAGTTAACATCCTCCTCGGGCCCTGAGGCGGTGAACAAGTATGTGCACAGCGACGCTGTATTAGTAATAGGAACCAGAAAGGGGGGCGAGGCCGTGCGTGAGGAGCATAGCACACCTTCGCAGACCCACTGCGGGCCGGGGGTGCGGGCGTGGGAAAGGGAAGGAGAGCCCGCCTCTGCTTACGATGCTCTGTCTGTGGCGGTGGACGAAGGAGAAAGCAAACAGGCGCCTGTGCCTGGCCGCCTCCCTTGGAGAGCGAGGACCCGAGTCAGTTTCCATCAGCGCCAGCGCCTGTGACGCGGCAGTTTGTGATGCGGCTCCTTCACAGCTGCTGCTCCAGCTTCTGGCTGAGTTGCTTGGTCCTCCCTAAGGGGCCTCTTTTATTTGTTTGTTCCTAATGTATTTTTATTGCTTTCAGAGAGAGAGAGTGAGAGAGAGAGAAAGAAACATCAGTGATGAGAGAGAATCGTGGAGCGGCTGCCTCCTGCACACCCCACACTGGAGGTCGAGCCCACAACCCAGGCCAGTACCCTGACCGGGAATCGAACCGTGACCTCCTGGCTCATGGGTTGACGCTCATGCACTGAGCCACGCCGGCCGGGCCCTGAGTGGCCTCCTGATGCATGGAGATGCAGCCAGAAGGGAGTGGCAGGAAGTGGATCCCCTGTGCTGGGCGGGAGGTGCTGGGGGTGGTGTCCAGCTCTGCGCGTTGCCAGGCGCTTGAACAGCTTTCCTTGCCCTGTCAGGCCTCGCAACTGGCTGCTGCTGTCGGACGTGCTGAAGAAACTGAAGATGTCCTCGCGCATCTTCCGCTGCAACTTCCCCAACGTGGAGATCGTCACCATTGCCGAGGCCGAGTTCTACCGGCAGGTTTCCACCAGCCTCCTGTTCTCTTGCTCCAAAGACCTGGAGGCCTTTAACCCGGAAAGTAAGGAGCTCCTGGATCTGGTCGAGTTCACGGGCGAGCTGCAGAGTCTGCTGGGCTCCACCGTGGAGTGGCTGCACCCCAGCGACACGGGCTCAGACGACTACTGGTGAGCCGGCCCGGCCGCCTGTACAGTGTGTCATAGTGTTAATCCTTGTGCATATGTGTCATAATACGGCTATTTCTGTAAAGAAAGGACACTATTACATATGGAAATATCTCTTCTTTATATAAGAGAAACGGCCCCAGTCGGAAGGACTTAGCAACGTGTGTTTTTGTTTTCTTTTTCACCTTTTAAGTCAGTTTTTATGAAGTTGTTATAATGTTCCTTTACTTTTCCATGCACACACGCTTTGGGATATGTTTTGTGTTTTTTTTCTTGGAAGATTTGTTTCTTTGCTTTTCTTTTTTAAGGAAAAAAAAAAACGAGGAAAGGGAGCGCAACACTTTGACTTAATTTCATACAAAAGCTCCGATGGATGGCCGAGGCCGCAACCATGTAGGGTGGTTGCAACTGTGTGGTTGGTTTAAAGGTGAATTCGGTGATGTTGTAACTTTATGTTTTGTTTACAGAGTACCTGCTCGGGTCAGGTAGATGCTATTGGATGCAATCCAGTGGCGTGTAATATAAATTCAAACCATATCCACACACAACAACTAATTGTATGAAACTTTTATATCCTAATTTAAAAGCTGTGAAATTAGTTTTCACGCATCAAACCGGATTGTTTATATGTTTAAACATTTTATGCTCTTATTTAAAGAAGACTTTGAGCTATTTTTTTCTGTACCCTGTAAAATATTGAAAACTAACATAATATGTTGAGGTTGCTTGAAAATGTACATAAAACTAAAATTTTCTGAATTGTGTGTTTATGTTTGAAATCTGTGTTTTAACTTTGTAAGTAAATTCTCTGCCTTTGTATTTATATTTTACAAAAATTTTCTTAAAAGGCAATAAACCTGTTGAAGAAAGGAGAACATTGAAGCATGTTGTGTCCTAAAATGTCAGATTTTTTAAAAAATCTTTATTGTTGAGAGCATTACAGATGTTCCTCCCCTTTCACCCATTGCCTCCCTCCACCCGGTTCCACCCCACTCCATGCCTTCACCACCCTGTTGCCTGTGCCCATAGGTAAGATCGTTGTTTAATCTCTCTCCCCCCTGCCCCCCACCCCAGATTCGTCAGTCTGTTGCATGCTTTCATGCCTCAGATTCTGCTTATTTACCAGTTTATTTTGTTCATTGGATTACTTCTTTGTTTATCTTGATTTTTAGATTCAATTGTTCTGTATTCACATTTTTTAATCTTTTTTTTTCTTCTTCTTCCTCTTCTTAAAGAATACCCCTCAACATTTCATATAATACTGGTTGGGTGGTGATGAACTCCTTTAGCTTTTTCTTGTCTGTGAAGCTCTTTATCTGACCTTCAATTCTGAATGATAGCTTTGCTGGGTAAAGTAATCTTGGTTGTAAGTCTTTGCTATTCATCACTTTGAATATTTCTTGCCACTCCCTTCTGGCAAGATTCTCTCTTTGTCCTTAGCCCTTGGCATTTTCATTATGATGTGTCTTGGTGTGGGCCTCTTTGGGTTCCTGTTGTTTGGGGTTCTCTGTGCTTCCTGGACTTGTGAATCTATTTCTTTCACCAGGTAGGGGAAGTTTTTTGTCATATTTCCCAGTGGCTCAGCCTCCCCAGTCACCTGAACTGGGTCCTATAGGTGTGCCCCTGTGGGCACTGTGTGCACAGTCTTTGTAGTTGAGCCTTGATTGCTGTTGGTGTCTCTGGGAGGAGTTGACCTCCAGGCCAACTGTGAGTACCAGTTGGGACTACAGTAGGAGAGCTGCTGTGCAGGAAGGAGGCCCAGCTGTGAAGCAAGGCAGGCTGGTGTTAGAGCTGGGTCCTGAGCCTTTTATTGATAGGTTTGGGGCACATTGTCACCAGCTGCAGCTTGTCTGAGAACCAAGACTGGCCATTCATATGGAAAAGCTGCTGCAAACAACGTGCTCCAAGCTGATGAGGACTCAGGTAGGGCTGCCAGTTAGCCCAGGGCAAGGAAAGTCCCAGCACTGGGACAATGACCCCTGAGTTCCTGCCCCGATGCCAGACAGTCCAGCTCCTCCCGGTTTGCATCTCGGTCCCGGCTCTGGAACTAGGAAAAACTCGGCCATGTAAGTTAATGCGCCAGTTGGTTAAGAGGAGCAGCTGGGTCTCCAGCAGCCTCTGTGTCCCTGAGCCCCAATCCTGCTGCTTTTTACAGCCTGTTCTTGTGGGGACTTCTCCCTGCTCTGGGAGCCTGGGCTGGGCGTCTGATGTGGAGCTGGGACCCCTTGCCCTTCCGGGCAGCCTCTGCCGAGATGACCGCCCTCCTGATTAAAAAAGCGGCCCAGGTGGGTGCCGGCCCAGCCTGTTCTGTGCCTCGGTGCCTCCTACCAGTCTCGGTGTGCGTCCTTCTGTGCTTCTCTAGTTGTCGGACTTCCATTCAGCTGGCTTTCTGGCAGTTCCCAATGATCGTTGTTCTGTATTGGTTGTAATTTCGATGTGGTGCTATTGATGGCAGATCTGTAGATAACTGTAGGGCAATTTACGGTCTCTGAACCAAAGCAGATTGGAGGATTTCAGGGGAGTTATGCTCAGAATATGATTTGGAGTCTTATTCTGAAAGCCCGATTTGTGGCCATATATTTTGATGTCTCAAATCCTCATCTTCCCCCATCTTTGAAGCCCTGGTCAGGTTTTACATTGCCTTTGGTCTCAATGGACTGCAGCAGGACTGCTTTTCCAGAAACTCAGCTTTTGTTGTGTCTTTTCTCCCTCCAGACCTCATGTTTTTTGGTCACTTTCTGGGTCAAGTACAGATTGGCATGGCCCTCCATTTCCGTCCCTCTTCCTTTTAGGTCCTCCTTAGCTGCAGAGATTCAAAAACAGAAAACTACTGAACTCCCTTGCAGCTAGGAATCTTCGGTTTGGAAGGCAGAGTAAGATAGAGGCATCTCTCTGCTCTAGTGGCTGCAGGGAGACACACTGACCATTTGGGGTGACTAGACCTGCCTTCCCACACTGGGTCTCCAAGTTTGTAGGTGGTGGTAGTGGCAACAGCATTCTGATGCCCGGATGACAACCTCAGCCTATAGTGCTTGAACCCAGTGGTTCCGCTGTGGTCCCTGACTCATTCCCCTGGGTCTTCCAAAGATTTGATAACTTGTTTCAAGTCCATTTGTGTTCAGAAAGCCCTGAGCACTGCCCAGACCGGCATTGAACCCTGAGAACATCTAGGCAGAGCACTAAGCGGGCTCTGGGGTCAGGGATCTGGCTGTGGATATTATGTGCTGGAAGGGAGAGTCTTGAAGTATATGGAGGGGGAGATGTCAGCAAACTCCTGCCTGGCAGGTGGGAAAGCCAGGCATGACTGGGAACAGGGAACTCAGCACTGCCAGAAAGCAGTGTGTGCAGTGAGCAAGGGAACCCCTTTTGGGGGAGACTTGGGGGACCAAAAGGCAGCTGACAGGTAAGTGGTTTTGGTCTATTGATTTTTCTGATGATAAAAAATACACCTTTTTTTAAAAAAAGCTCAAGCATTTCAGACACGGAGGCTCTTTGCCATCCCAAGCCAGCCTTTCCTCCCACCCCCCACCCCCCACCTCACCACTGTGAGGTTAAAACCACTGTGAATCGTTAGCTGATTTTTTGAAGGCAGTCACTTCTGGCAGGTGGCAGTGATGGAGAGAATGAAATAAATAACAAGACCAGTAAATGATACCCAGGGGGTGAGGAATTAGGCACAGACATATATATGCCTTAAAAATTCCCTCTGGGAGAGAACAGGCTGCAGGGCGAAGGGATGGCCCTAAAGATTTGACTTGAGAGTTTATATGATAAGCCAGAAGCAATGCCTAGAAATCAAAAGGGAAAATGAAACAAACCTAACTCTGTATTCGCTTGGTAGCACACCCATACAGAAAGGAACTATAAAACACAACAAACTAGTGACTTTAAAACACAATAAATTGATTACATAATTCCTAGAGGGCTTACCCTAAACAAAAGCACATTATCCTGTGCTGAAACTGCCCTTTTTTATTGTGACCTCAAGCAAAAAGGACTTGATATTGTTGAGAGCTGGGATTTGGGGCCTGGGAGGAAGGAAATGCAAATATAAAGTTGCTGAGATTGGATAAGAGAGTGCGGGGCTGAACTTGAATTAGAAGTATGGGAGCTTCTGTGTTGGTGACCGTGGGGAGATTCAGGGAGAGTGGGATACCTGGAGTGGGCATGGGACCCCTCACTTCTTCCCCTCTCCCATCTGATTGTTCCCGAGCTATAACTCTAATAAACCTGTGATCTGGTGAGTTAAAGGTAGGACTGTGAACTGGCGGTGAATTTTATCTTAAAAAGTGTTCCCTAGTTCTGTCAACTGAATATGCTCAGAAACAGTGACTAATGGGAATGAGCACCACTAGCTCTCAGACTATGGTCTCTAAACACCTTTTCCCACTAAAAAGAACTGCGGTTTCTTTGAGAAATCTGTGGATTCCAGGTGAAGAGGGAGAGAGTGTGAGGGGAGTATGGACATACACAAGCTGATGGGACCGTGCCAGAGAGACTGGATGAACATGGGCTGCTCTGAGCACCAGTGAGGGTGACGGCAACAAAGCTAAGTACAACCAATGTAAATACAAACACAAAAGTTGCTCAAATCCATGAGTTCATAAAGGTGCACAAAACAAACTGACCTGTTTCGGAGGGATGTTGGGGGAAACCTCATCATTTGAAATCTGGCAAAGAAAGAAAAAGAATCAAGGCCTTTCCCTGCCTTTCCTGTGGGAAAGGAACCAGTATGCTTTGCAACAGCCTCCCGGCCAGCATGTGAAGCAATAATAGAGCACTGCCATTTTCCAGCCCTCAGTGAAGCGGCGCATCTAGGCCGCGACCATGAATGCCAGCA
Source organism: Murina feae (assembly GCA_004026665.1). Taxonomy (NCBI): domain Eukaryota; kingdom Metazoa; phylum Chordata; class Mammalia; order Chiroptera; family Vespertilionidae; genus Murina; species Murina feae. The sequence goes on from PVJC01017225.1 coordinate 32,240, forward strand.
TTACCAGAAATAGAGTTCAAAAGGAACATCCGGGCATTCCGAGCCTCCTGATGGGGAAACACTATGCAGGAGTCTAGGAATAGAATGTGAGCCACCTATGGAATGTAGTATTTTCTAGAAGCCATACTTTAAAAAGTGAAAAGACACAGGCAAAATGGTTACCTTTTATTTGAACTCGATCTATCCAAAGTCTTACCATTTCAGCATGCAATCTATGGAAATTATTGAGAGTTAACTTTTTTCGTACTAAGACTTCTCGACACTGCAATGCATGGTTTACACAGCGGATTGCCTGCATGCACACATGCGGAATAGCCACACTCCAAGTGCACATGGCCACATGGGCGAAGTGGCTGCCACACCGCACAGCGCGGGCACAGTTCGCAGGGAGCAAGGGGCGGGCAAACATGTGGGCACTGCGTATGTGTTCCGCAAAAGCTGGACTGTACGGGGCTCTCGAAGGCACTTGACTTGGTAAAAACTGGGCAGAGGGGCAACCCACACACTAAAAAAGACTCAGAAATACCAAGAGTTGCAAAAGAGGCATCTTTGAGTCTGATGGGAAGAAACTAAGGAATGTTTGTGCAAACCAGACACATCGGAGCACCACATCCTTGGGT